>JAGFPH010007505.1:22430-36908 GCA_018207615.1 Philaenus spumarius | reverse complement strand
ACCTGACGAAGCCGACTGTGATCGGCGAAACAGCTGTAGTGATATACAATAACAAGAATTGCTCTGACTACTAATATAAGGTATTTATCTAGATATATGCATAGCTAAGTTTCTCTATTTGAAATTAAGGTTATAAACAAATAAGGATTATTTAAACTACACCCAATGTCATAAATAGCTACAAACGATTTGTCTGCAACATCCCGCCTTTAATTATTAAACGCTAGAACTCAGGGTTTTCTGTTTCTACTTGTTTGCTAATATTTTTAATTAAAATTAACATTCAACACTCGCGTTCCGACACACATTCAACATGTTTTGCAATTACACTTCACATCAACAATTGTAAAATTACTTTTAAATATTCATATAATTTCATAAATATGTAATAGATGCAATACATGTAGTAGTTAGAAATATTATGAATTGTTGAATCATCTGCGATAGAAAAAGGGAATGTGTTTATTTGTATATTATGGTGACTTTTTTAAGGGTAATCACCACTATTATATTTTTATAAAAAAATTAAGGGATATTGTTGACTTTAGAAAACTTATTTAAACAAGTCCTACCCGCCTTCTCTCTACGTCCCTCAATCAAAATATTTGATTACATTAATAATATAGCTTGCCTACACCCAATTAATGCAATTTAATTCCATGCATTTCTGTGGTAAAAAAAACATTCAGTCCATCCATTAGCATGTTTCACTAAAAACTGTGTTTCTATATTCTGTACTAAACAATGGAGTTAAATGGCAAAAACCGATTACACTATTTAAAACAATATGAATTTGTAAATTCCATCAACTTTCACCAAAAATGTATAACATTTTTAATAGGATTATACTGGGAAAAGTTTTATAACATACATTAAAGTCAACAATAAGATTGCAATCGTACTTAATGCACTTTAACAGTAAATATAATTATATGTGTAAATTCTCACCGCCTAACATTTATTTAAATATTAAACCAATAAATCTAACACGAAGCTATTTATAATATGCCAATATGTACTTTGTCATATTACTCAGATTATCTTTATAATTTCATCAAACAAATATTGTTAAACCTTTTTGACATTTATGGTTGTTTCACGATATATTACTACTTACTCTTTTACAAATTTTAGGTGCATAGAAAGTAAGTTGAAGAAATGAGACAAGGAAACCTAAGTTTGAACGTTATTACTATTGTAACTTTGAATAATAAGTGAATTTTGTAGCTAATAAAGTGTATAAGTCTGTGTAAGTATGAATGCATGATATTATTCAAATGTGTATTATGTATTTAACGTTTGCGTATAGTTAACTATATACACATAAAACACAACTTGAACACTAATATCATTAATAATACTTTTATTTACAAAAAAGCGTTTCAACGACAGTGACATCATCTTCAGTGATTGAAAGCTGCAATATTTATACTACAACTATGCACATATAGTTTAAATAATACTTTGATCATTATATCTGTTACATCACTGAGGATGGCGATATTGCCATTGAAAAGCTTTTCATTATATGTACTATTAACTGTGAAAGTCTGTACATAAGTTTTACTATAACAAGTAAATTATTTCACACTTCAAGCTCAATATCATCACTTATGAATGTTTAGTTTTTGTTTTTTTAACTTCAAACTGTCAAACTCTTGAAAAAATTATTAGTTTTGTAATTTTTTAAGTGGAAACTCTTTAGGCGCGGTGAGCACTTTTTGCATGGAGACAAATTATTGAATTCATCATAGTCATTGTCATCGTCATCGCACAGACATAGCAATATCGCCGTCGCATCACAGCAAATTTTTAAAAATCCATCGCATCTGCGCAAACATTTAAGTCTTCATCGAACCTCCGCATTTATTTAAGGCTCCGACTCATATACGCAATTATTTAAGGATCTTCTATACCATGTGTAAAACAGCAAAAATATGCACTTCGTATTACCGTGTTTCCGACGCCGTTTTTAAACCTAAAAAGTTTCTCATAATTAAAAGAAATCGTAGGCAACTCCTTTTAATCAACAGTTTAAATGAGTAAAAATCTATTACTTTTAACTCATTTTTTGGGAGTTTTAAGCAATAACGTTCATATTTTAAGCTAACACGTAAAAAATATAAAGCCTTCTTTATAACTTAAAGTAGTTTCCCAGATTATTAATTTATAAATATAATCCGAAACACGTATTGCGAATGCATGTTTCAACGATTTTGCGGCTTGAGTCAGGCCTTTTGCATTAAAATCATATTGTACACGTGTACACTCGGGAGTTTTCTTCAAGGTAGAGAAGAGCCTTAAGGCTCTATCTTATCTATACAATTATTTGTTTCAGTTTCTGCGGAAGACACTAACTTGATATTTTGTAGCCAATGATAGCAAAAATTTATCTTTTGATGTGAACATCTCTTTAGGCGCATTAAACACTTTTTTTGCATGAAGAAAAATGATTGAAGTCGTTTCATCGTCAATGTCATCATCACCATTATCGTCATCGCACACATTTTTTTAAGGATCCGTCGCATCTCCAAAATTATTTAAGTTTCCGTCGCACCTCCGAAAATATTTAGGGATACACCGCATCTCCGCAATTATTTAAGACACAGTCACATCAGAGCAATTATTTAAGGCTCCATCGCACCTCTGCAATTATTTAAGGCTCCGTCGCATCTCCGCAATTATTTAAGGTTCCGTCGCACCTCCGAAAATATTTAGGGATACACCGCATCTTCGCAATTATTTAAGACACAGTCGCATCCGAGCAATTATTTAAGGCTCCATCGCATCTCCGCAATTAATTTAGGCTCTATCGAATATCCACAATAATAATGTAAGGCTCAGACGCATCTCCTCATTAATTTAAGACTCCATTAGAACATTAATAAATTTTTTTCTTCAAATAACACAAAAATAAAGTTAATTATATGAATCTAAAAAGGTTTCACTTCTGACGGCAGTCCCACAACTACCTGTTTTTATATATATACTATACTTATATACAAATAATTATAAACTACAATTTAAAACCTTTGTTTGATTATGATTTTGATTTTTTGTTTGGTTTGTGAAATATTTTGTAACACATGAACAGTGGAGGACATACATTTCATCGCGTATCTAGATGTTATAATTACTAGTTTACCTGCCATTGTAAAATATATGCTCTCAGAACTAATAACTTACCACTTAAATTTAACGTGTCCAATCTACATAAAGAACCAACTTTGACAACTAAAATTTAATGAAATATAGTAATTATCTAACGCAATTCGATGGACTGGAAGGTAGTACAAACTTCACAGGTCGGTTATGAACCATTTAGTTTTTAGACCTAACTTGTGCATTATTATGAATGTATAAGCTGAACGTTGCTCACTAAGAGGCCACTGATACGGAGGCTTGGCGTCAGCACAATTAGCCATTCATTAAAATAATTATCTACAAATTGGAATATAAATTATAGCATAGTACAAATGTATCCATAGAGGCTAAAGAACGAATCCGAGTTGTCTCCATCTTATAAGATTTTTTGTATCCATAGAGGCTAAAGAACGAATCCGAGTTGTCTCCATCTTATAAGATTTTTAAACTAAGTTAGAGATATAAATTGTTTCAATTATTAATTTAGCTACTATTTTAAAATATCTAGTATTAGAAAAAAAATTCGAAAAAATAAAGCTAATATCTAAAAGATTTTAAGTGGCAATGTAGGGCAAGTGTAATTATAAATCAAAGATCTCTCACCGAGAAGCATTATTTATGTAATTTGTTTTGGTCTCTTCACCAACGACTTCCAAAAAGGTGACGAAAAACATATTTGTACATAATTAAGGCTTCTTTTTTGTTAAAAATTGGAGATGCGTGGATAACATTTTTAATCACTGCTTATCCACTGTGGAATTGGTCACTGCAAAATGTCTTCTTTTTTATAATATAGTTCCTTCATTAACTTTATTTCTAGCATAAGTATTGAAAGCCTTCCAAACAGGTATTTGTAAACAAACGATCCAGAAAAATTTATTGGATGCAAAAATGAATAGCTCGGTTAAACTGCAGAAGCTTGAGTGACAAGCAGTGAATATTTGTGATTAACTCACTGAACACCGGTGTTCACTATAACATAACTCTTTAATATATTATTAGATTACAAAATGCGACCTATAGCTTACCGTGAGTCAACTGTGAGTAAGCTACGCCGTATATTAGTAGTATAGTAAATAGTTAGTATTGGCTGGTACAAAACAATGGAGCATAGATATTTTGGTAAATCGAGGTATCGACCAACACAACTATTGTTTCACTGCCCTCTCCAATCATTTATTCGCTAATTATATGTATGGCAGTTAAATTTGGTTGAACAATAAAGCATTGTGTATAACAGATTGTATTACCAAACCTTTAAAATAAATAACATAATGCTTCGGTATTCAGCTCCAGTTTTTTCTGACATTATTGAATCCAAAGTCGTTTAGAACAAGGAAATCATGAAATAAGTAGTTTGCATTTCTCAAGTCAAGCTTAAGAAATTTTAGGTGTGTCAAACATTGAATTGTTAGCATAATAGTATCACACAAAAAATTCTGCTTGGTATTTTGGTAGTGGTTAGGGGACGTTTATTTTTACATATAGGCTGCAACATTTATACAACATATTTTAAGTATTTCAATACTATCAAACGGTCTAAGGCATTTTATTATTTTAAATCCAAGTGTAAAATGTATCGGTTGTCAGTCAATTTATGGATGTGAAAACATTTCTGCCATTTTATTTTAGTACATACCAAATCCTTATGACAATCCTACTTCGCTCACTGAGCAAGTTGAGCTTATCTCAGAAATGCAGACTTTCTTGGAATCACTGTACTTGCGATAATAATTTTATCTGACTCTGAAAAATATCATCACAATTCAGTTTGTATTCTGTTTTTATTCAGTAAACTTTAAAGTTGTTATAATAAACTTGAATATAAAATTAGATGGCTGTATGAGGAAATGTTGCAAAGATAACGGAATAACGGGGGAGAGTGTAGTTACGATAACAGGAATTTATCCTCGAATGAAAGTTGGACTCACTTTTTATATATATCTTTAAATGTTTGAATAAGAATCATTTGTTTGTTTCAAACCTAACACTCCTGAAATCAATAGTAGTGTTTAATAGAGGTGTGTCGGTGTTAGCGAATTAAAATGGGACGGAGTTAATTCAGACCTACACTTATTTTTCTTTGTTGTCTTTCTATTACACCTTGTCTCTATTATATATAAAATTCCTGTCATTCGATCAAAAACTCTGGTTTTACTTCGCATTCTTCAAGACCTAAGTTACAGTTACCACCCTACCCCAAACCAAGTCCTTTCATTTTATCAATCGTAATTTTCGTGAAAATATCAGTGTATACAATATTCTGTTTGCACTTACTTCGACACAATTTTCCATGTGTGTTGGTGAGCAAAGCAAGCTAGGAGTACATAAAAATATTACAATATTTTCATATATTTTTAAAAGAGGGAAAAAATACTTACAAAGAACTTTTGTAAAGATCACTAATTAATATAGATTAATCTATTTGTATGGGTTAGATTTGGAATAAATTAGATATTATTACCTTTTTAACGACTTTACATAAAAAAGAATTTACCTAGTTTCTTGTCATCAAAACCACCGTAAACCTAACCCTAGAACCGGCAATGTTAACGAAAATGGATTTTTTGGCGTGTGCAAGCATTTATTCAAAAATTCGCCAAAAATTGTAAATTAACCCCAATCCAAAAGTGTTCCATAGCTTTTTTGTAGAGAAAGGTTCAAAGAATTTGTATATGCCAGTAAAAAAATTATAGATGTAAAATTTAGAAAGTTATTAGCTCAAGAAACAAAAAATGTTCAGTTACGAAAAATAATAGTTCAACTTTAAGTCTACATAAAAAGTAGTAAACATTTTTTGTAATTTTGTCCATAAATGTAAAAAAGTTTCGTAATTTAGTTCTAAATAGAACTGTATAAAAACATTTAACATTTTCAAATTTCTTATTTTGAAAACACGAGATTTTATGTTCTTACTACAAGTCTGCTATCAAAAGTATGCCAAGTTAGAAACGTAATTTACTAATATATGATGTGCCCAAAAATAAAATATTATTATAACAAAGTGTAGAGAATAAATCAAAGAACTGAACTGTATACTTGTAAATTATCTTTTCATAAAAGTGTTTGACTTAGAAGTATTTGAATAACAAAAGTTAGAAAAATATAGTAAACTCTCGTCTGTACAAGATGCGCGCGCATTCTCGTATGTCTCCCTATGTTGAAAAAGTCCGTTACGCTACAGATTTGGAACGTTAGGTGAGACCGTATTAGCAGTCATTTCCCCACGGTCCTACACAATAAACTGTTCAAATATAGCAAATTTGGTTTACAGGGAAAGTTAGCTTGAAGAATTATCTTTACAAAGATACCAAAATATCTATAAAAAACAATTGAGGTCATACAGATCTCACGTGAAATAAATAACGCTGTTTATTGGTTGGAAAACTGACCAATTGCAAGGGTCTACAAAACCCCTTCTAACTTCAATACTATTGGTCCGATTTTTGATTGGATGAAAGTTTTAGATAGGGGAAATTGTGATGATCCATCGGTGCATTGGTTTAACTAAGACAACCTACTGGGCAGGTTTTAGAGATTGACGAAAGTTGAG
The DNA here is from genome assembly GCA_018207615.1 of Philaenus spumarius. NCBI lineage: Eukaryota > Metazoa > Arthropoda > Insecta > Hemiptera > Aphrophoridae > Philaenus > Philaenus spumarius. The sequence continues at coordinate 30,211 of JAGFPH010007505.1, read as the reverse complement.
TTATTTCGTTATGTTTTGTATGAATTTTCGGGCGCCGATTGATTTGTAGAAAACTAATAAACTGCAACGATGATTACGTATGTAAATATACAATTTAGAAAGAAATTGTAAATACAAAAAATAAAGTTTGAAATATTACCTTTCCAATGGTGTTTGTCTTTTTGAGATTGGAAGATCTTTAGTGGGTCAAATATTCAATACAATCACGCGTTACAAATGTGTTGTCATGATCGCACGTTTCGTGCGATCTGCCGGTTCTAGGGTTTTAAAGGTGTATATACATACATTATATATATATATAATATTAGGTATAGTATATATACCTATCTAAAACATTTTGTTTAAAAGATAACGACTCTACTGTATTTTTGCTAAAAATAAATTGACCGGGACATGAAATTAAAAATAGATTTTATATATTCTTCACCCACATAAATTTATTCAAGTTTGCTCCTTTTTCAAGTTAATTATTTTTGCACTACGGCCGTTTCTGCTTTTTGTTTAGTCATAGTCACGCACATATTTTCGGTAACATATAGTTCACCATATTTTTAAACAACCCTGTTAAACACACCTACGAACTTTGACATACATTTAAACAGTAACAAATTAAAAAACCCTGACACTTTTACAAACACTTACTGTAGTTAAAAATAATTTTGAATATTAGTCATTGTCATAGTCATACTAACCAGACTTTATCTAAGTTATCTACTGATTATTTATAGAAGATCAAATAGTACTTTTTAATTACATTTTTTTTTGTCATTTAATATGTCTGTCGGTGTGTCCTTTTCGAGTGTGTAAATTTTTTTTGTTCCTGTAAATCTATATAATTTTCCTTTATGGCAGAATTTGCAATATTTCCATATTTGTCTGTATTTTATTCTATAAGTGTTCAACGAAATATGATTTCATTTATTTATTTTTTAATTTTATACAGAAATATATTCTTTAAACCTTTGTTTTAACAATCTTCCCGGTTGGACAATATAAAATGTAATACAATCCCTACAATTAAGTTTACAAATCCCACATTTTGAGTAGTTATTTTAGTTTGTTAGTTTTTGTTTCATTATTTTTCCCGTGATATCGTTGTCCTGTGCAGCTATATTTATTCCTTAATCATTCAACAAGTTTTGTCTATATATTGATTAAATAAAATTACTGTGTATGTGTTTGTATTTTCCTGTTTGGTTTTATTTGTGGATAATTTATTTTTATTTTTATTTTAAATTATTTGTCAATTAGTGCAACCTCATAATCATTGTTTACGGCTATGTTTGTAAAAATCTATATTTCAACGTGTATGTCATTCATACTCAATTGCTATTTAAATGATTATGAGAGGATATTTCTAAATATACTGAGTTTATTACCGTTGTATGTAAAATATATATGTAGATATTAGAAACGATGTCTAAACTTGAACACCATTTATAAAAAACTGAACTACTGACTCTTGCATTCCTTGATAAGATATTAAATTTTATTAATAACATCCTTATTGTACATTGAAACTATTATGTGTTTTGTACCTTACAGCGGCACCTGTCACCTAAGAAAATCAGATTAGAAAAATTCAGTGACTAAGAATAAAAATAATAAATGCTAATTTTATTTGGCATTGTGATAATCGCAACAAAATAATAATAATAAAAGTCTTTGTCAAACAACTGTTTATCTAAATCCACATTCGTAACTGTATGTAAGTGTAAGATATATGAATTTGTCATATACTAATTGTCACTCCTTATACCAATATACATTTTTCCATAATGTAAAATTAACTAGAATGTTCGGTTGTCGCATTAAAAATTAAAAAAATTATATGTAACTCTGGTTTTTATTTTAAAAATAAAAAAAAAATATTTAACTCTGACTTTATTAGGAAGCAAATTGTAGCCTGTAGCATTTAATACATAATAATTTGAAGTGTTATGATAAAACGCCAAGAATAGTAACCACACCGTACACTCTATCCCCCCCAGAACTGAGACCCACATTCACTTTTCATTACATTAATTAATCCTATAATAATTAGTAATTTCACAGACAGTTCAAAACTAATTAGTCTGTAAGAAACTTGAGACTCTTGCAGTACTGTCTGTATACAGGTACAGTTATTAAACTCCAGAAAACTTTTGGCGTCAGAGCACAAAAATTATTTGTTTCTTCTACAGAATAATAAAAATGTAATATCAAATATTTTATTGAAATGCATAAATTTGATACCCGTTAAATACTAAAATTAACAACTGCATATAAATATCATGTCTGTCAATAGAAATACATATTTTTGGAAAATCGAAATTTCCGTAAATTTAAAGTTTTGCTTTTATATAGATTTTGTTATTACATAAAAAGCGAACTAAATAATATAAATACTAAACGATTAGTACTGAAATTTTTAATACTGTAATAAGACATTTTATTTCATTTGAAGCTTTAGTTTTCTTATACATGATTTCGAATTCATAAATTTAAAAATATAAAACTTAAACGTTTTTTATTTCGCCTAACATGTATTTTTTATTATATTGCAGTAAGTGATTTTGTAGATAATTTAATTAATTTAAAATTTCTTTTTTTTATTGAATAGGTCCTATAATTTAAAAATAATTTTTTTTTTATTATAATAAAAACTATATTTAAAAAAAAATTATATTTTTTTCATTATTTTGGTAGAAAAAAACATACAAATATTTACAAAATCTTATACATTCGAATATTATTGCAAAATAAAATGATTTGCCTTTTAATTATAGACAACTAATAAAGATATTGTAAAACTCAGTGCTTATCTATAAGAGTAGTAAATATATTTTCGTCCCAACCAAGGTTTTTGTGAAAAGCTGGTTCTGCAAGAGGTATAACAATTAATTTTTATACTACATATTATAGTTATTATTAATAGCTTCAACTTTGTGTATAGTTTGTGTATACAACTTTACATAAATATGTTTGCTACTGGTCACTGGCAAAACATAACAAACAATAGCACAAACGGTTTTAAACAATATAATTAAACATTCAATTAGTTACACCCTTAATTTTTGTAAAGTGTGGAACGATAAATGTGTCAGTGTTAACAAATCTGATTGTACAGCTTTGCTTTCCGTTACAAATCATTTTCCGCTGACATTTTTAGATTTATAAATTCAATGTTTCTATTACACGTATAAAATCTAATCTTGGATTAAATTTTAAGACCATACTTACATAATAACTTTTCAGATAATTTTAATTAATTTTTAATAACATATAGGCCTATGTTTATATCTGTATTAATTTTAAACCATTAAAAACCGTAGTTCAATTACTAAACCAATTTTAAAATTCAATCAACATTTATACTTTTGTGAGTAACATGGGATTATGATTTTTTTTTTAAATAATTGGTTAGAAATTGTGTTTAACCTTTTCCTATTTAATTACAAAAGTTCTAAAACTAAACTTAAGTCGAATTTTATTAATTTGATTTGCATATGTGTGGTAATGAAGTTAATAATAAATGTGGTGTAAGAAAAAGTTAAACTTTTATAATATAAATTAATTGTCACGATTGCAATAAGTATTAATTAGGTCAGACATGGAGAGCGTTCAGTGATCATAAGAAACAACACTTCGCCCAAAATAAATCCAATATCACCAACTAAATTCACTTCACATTGTTAGCAGTAACTAAATACTATTCTGCAGAAGCCTCCTACATATTATGTACAAAAAATATTTAATGAATCCTACAGAAGAGTACGGAATATATCTGACATTTAAAAATACACCAAAAAACATCTTAAACGACCAACTTTCGATCAATTTCCACCATTTGTATCACACAGGCACGAAAAGATAAGTAAATATAACAATCGATAGGTCTTCTCCCATAACCTCGGCAGTATTATACAGTGCAGGTCAGTGTAGGATAAGTAAATACCGGTATCCCAGTGAGATTCACCTGCAAGTGTTATGTGTAAAGTATAAATTATTTTATTCTAATGTGTGTTGATCTGACGATGAAGTTATGGTTTCAAAACATGTCGTCTAAATAACAACTTCTAAAAGTCACGAGACGGACAAAACAAAGGTAGTATATAATTCATAATTGATCAATGCCTTTTTTTTAGTGTAAGGTTCATCTGACCTATAAGTGAGAAGATGGAGATCGAAGTAATACTGACGGATTGATTAACATATTTGTTAGTGAAGAAAGACAAAAATGGTACCTTCCCCAAAACATTAATGATTGATTATAACAATAAACTCATTAAATTAAATTATATACTAGCTGAAAGTAAAGACACGTGGCTAGATAATCACTATAAATAATACTGTTTCAGTACAATCGCCAATATTCTTCGATAACCTCGATGAATACTTGAACTTGTACTGAATTTCAGCTGTACTGTAGCGTTAACTTTCTTTTCCATGACAACGGCGCAGAAACAAACCAGGGGTCATGTTTTGTATTAGTTTATAAAAATGTCTCAAGATATAGTGTGGAGTTTTACACCGGTTACTTTAATGTCGACAGTTTTTGGAACCTCTGTCGTTTCATTCGAAAAGCAATGTCGAAACAAAGTCTTTGCAACTTACTCACTGTGTCTGTTGTGTGTTCACGTAATTGCAAGTGTTTTGGTTGTAGGCTATAGGTTGTATGATACTATTCAATCAGACCTTTGGATATCAGAAAATTTGGTAATAATTTTTACAGAAATCTTGAACGACACCATCGCCTTGCATCTACTTTGGAAATCGTTCAACCATTACAAACCGACCATTGATATGTTTGAGAATATAAAGAGCATTGATGGTAAATTAAAACGTCTGGGGCACGTCGTAGAACATCTCAAAGTGAGGTTGTGTGCGTACATAGCTGTAGCTGGGAATGGGATTGTCTTTATCCTGCTTTGTACGTTCCTGAGAATTCATTCTTTTCGTGACAATTCTGTTCTGACATATGTTATTTACTTAAACTTTCTTCATTTCAATGGAATGAATTGGGCGACGATGACAAACTTTTACTTGCTGGTTTTGACAGTTCACCAACGCATGAGATTATTTGGGGAATGTATTCCCAACTTTTCTGTTTCACCACGGAGTTTAACTATCAGTGTGTTACCTCCAGTCGAAAACCCAGAACCACAATGCTCATCCTGTGACAACCACAACGGACGCCTAAAACTCATAAATACAGCATGCAAAGAACTGTACACAGTGTTGGGACTTATAAACGATTACTTCAATACCTACCTAGCCTACTCAACTGGAGTGTTCGTGTTGTGGTTTACAGCTGGTGATATCTGGTACAATGCACCCACCAACCTGGACGATGAGATCATCATTGCGATTGTTATTGTTGCTAAAGCCATACATATTGCTTTAAGTCTAATAGCTTGCACAATTTTGGAGTTCGGAATACATAAATTTACTCGTACGATGTGTACTGCTTCGGAATCGATAGACGAAAGAAATTCAAAAAATGCTCTGAAGCGTATGTACCTTAGACTTATTCACGAGAAAACTGGAATATCATGCGGTATCTTTGACTGAAATTTGTGCTTGATTCCAGTAATAATCAACCTAGCATCGACGTTATATTTTGCTGTAATGTCAAAGTGAACATGGTAATGTAAAAATTAAGGTATGTTTTAAGAATTTGTTATTAAATAACAAGAATATTTTTTATTTTTAGAATATAAGAAAATTAATTTAAATATTTGTATTCCCTAAAACTATACAATTTTAAAATTATTTTTTCCTTAGCAGTTAATAATAATTGATACATAAATAATGCTATATTTAAAATAATATAATTACAAAATAATAAAAAACAAGCAATAATTTAAACATATATATATTTTTTTTAACAAAGGTATATTTTAAAGTAGTTAAACAATTAAATTAATAAAACAGTCCCACCAAGACTCCATAGCTATGATGTCGTCCTTCAGAACTATTCGTAAACAAATAGTCAACTTGCTTACATACAAATTATTAAAATATAAAATGTATCTATTCTACACCAAAAATTGCCTCTTCTCATTTATTACATTACAATCTATTTACGAACTAACTTTATAAACTATATTAAAATAACTAAACGAACTTTATCTACTTGGCAAACTTTAACTGAAATTATATTAGTACACTATTCAATTTATTCCAGTATTTTTAGTCGTACAGTATTAAAAGCGATTTTATTTATTTTGTTAAATCTGATTTATTTAAAATATTCATATCGAGGGAAAGAAAAGCCCTATGATATTTTATAGGATTATTTAAAAAAAAATAATACAAATAATAATGAAACAATGGGAACTATATTTTTGTTTGTTTTACTAATATTTAACAATGAGTGATTTTCCTTGCACCATTTAGCAAATATTTTAAAGCCGTGATTTAAAATTTTTCAATTTTACATAATCCAGACATAAATATTAGAGACGATAGAATTTGATTTTTATAAATAGATAGATTTGAAGATTATACAATCATGTTTTCAATTAGTTTAGGTGATTTTTTTTGTCTCCCAGTAGATATACACTTAGACATTAAATTCACAATTGTGTAAAATAATACTTTTTGGTTTAATACATTACATTTTTATACATTTGTAATTGATTAGTTCACTCGTTTCTGTATACATGAATAAATTTAAGATACACAAATTTGTATTGTTAACAAGTAGAGTTTTAATTAAAAGTAGATTTATTTTACTCTTTAATAATAATTTTTATGCAATTAAAAATCTACCTGTCTAAATAAAACAAAATTTGGGTTTACATCTCCCACTTTCTATCAACTCTTAATAATTTGTATATTTTTAATAACATTATTAATTATTATTGAGTTATGATTATAACGGTTTTAGAAAATTTCAATATTTAATTATTTATAAAAACAGTATGGCATTTAACGTACACATTTAATAGTTGTTGTTATGGCAACGAATAAATATTAATATAAATAACTACTCTTATTTATATCTGACTAGGTCTATCAATTTATAAGGTAATAGTTATTGTCTTTTATAAAATGGCCGCTATTCCAGCAGATTTTTTGACTGATTAACCTAAAGGTTGAATTGAATGCAATTATCGTAGCAATATAAAAAAAATAATAATAAATAGTTAAAAAATGAACTATTAAAAAGTGAAAAAGATATAGACCAATACAGAGATTTGAGGAGCATTAACTTTCCACACCAAAGCTCAAACCACTGGTTATCCCGATCAAACCAAACATTTTTTGAATTTACATGACTTGTATGGCTTGCTGGATTTTTGAGGGGACCAACCAACCCGTTACAAATGATATTCGAATCAATCTTAGTTCTATATATGCCTAACGGTTGCGTTAAATGATAAAATATTTTAAACATGTCTATGACAATATCAAGCAGGTGTTTTTTTTTGTTATGTGTGTTATTTACTTTATAGTAAAGGTTGTATTTTTTTGATGATGTTGTTCCTTTTGAAGTAATAATTTAAATTATAATTATTAGATTTAGGTAAACCATGTATTTGCTGTTAGTGTTAAAAAGTTAAGTTGTTTCGTATTTTTGTATTAGGTAAGTGGGGTGAATTGTTTTGTATTATATAAAATAGGTTTAAAATTGATAACTTGTTATACTAAGAGTTATTTGTTATACACAACTTATATAGTATTTAATTAGCACAATAATTATAGAAGTATTTGATAAAATAGGTTTAAGATTGATGACTTGTTATTCTAAGAGTTATTTGTTATACACAACTTATATAGTATTTAATTAGCAC
>JAGFPH010007505.1:880-15919 GCA_018207615.1 Philaenus spumarius | reverse complement strand
CCAAGACATACAACCTGCTTTACCACTGGACTACACTTGGATCTGAACCTGATCTCCTATCCAACATAGAAGCAGCTACTGTGGATAATTAAATTTACAAATACTAGATTCCAAGCTTTAGTAATTAGTATGACCAATACGCACATTAATAAGGACCAAGATATTAAATCTCAACTTTTTGATAGGTATACACACATTTTTGAAATAAATCAAATCAGGACGTCTCATATCATCCTTAAAAGTAATGAACGTGTAAATAAGAGCACCATTGTGATTTTCTCTCTACACACTGTTTTTACTTGTCTTTACTTAGTATACTTTTTACATACATAAAAGACAAAACTATACACATTATAAAAGTATTAGAGGGTAGTTCTGCTTCAATTAAATTGATAAAATATACAGAGTGTGACCACATAGTCGTACGCGTTTTTCACATTGGAGACTGAAGTAAGGTTTATTTTTATTCTTACGTTTGCTTTTAGGTTATAGGGTGTTTGTTGTAATTTAGACTTAAACTTTATGACAATTACCTAACGGTGAAAATTACATGTCAATCGTTCTAACTTTAACAGAGAGGAAATATGAATTTTGAATTTAAGTCTTTGAATTTAAAAATATGTTTGTTTACATTTGCTTTCATTGTAACAATGCTTGGTTTTCAGTATAATTATTTCCGTTTTACTATGCTATAAAATGTGGACATTTATCAAATATCTTAACTTTACGGTCCCAGATACTTGTATGGTTTTTATTCTGATATGTGGTCAGAAATCACTGCACCGAACCATGATGCACTCGATGTCATTTACCAGACTGAATAGTTTACATCGAACCTGCACTTTCATTATTAAGATGTACGTTTAGGACATCAGTAAAATATTAATGAAACAAAGATAAGTTGATTGTGAGTTTAATAAATTAATTCAAACAACTATACAATCCTTGTTAATTAAGTACAAGTTCTAGTGGACGTGTAACCAATGCGATTAATATTATTAATTTACTACAGATTTAATATTGTAAACAAGTTTTGTATAACCAATTAACATTTTTGTTAAAAAAATAATAATCTTGTTAAAATGTGTGTACAAATTAATAAGACGATAAACAGTTTAACAATATCTTTAACGTTTAAATGGACACAATGTACGTTTATAGATTATAATATTCATGTTTTACTTTGAACGCAATGTATTGATAATCGGTGTAATAACTGTTGTGTTGAATATAACTTGCAGCTGTTGCAACAATCAATCTATAATAGTGTACTGAGCAGTATCATTATCTATACACTTAAACCCATGGTGAGCTGAACTACCCCATACGAAATATTAAAGCAAACAGTAGGCTTACCGATTCATTGCCCTGTTATTTGTAATGATATTCCGTAATATCTGCAGTTTCATCAATATCAGAAGTTTAATTAGTTGCAAAAGCCAACAGTCGAGTTTATGTAGTTCATTTCACAGTAAGCATACGAACAAAGTGTGTTGGTAAGGTCAATCAGTGTTAATAGAGAATTAATTCTTTACTGTAAACACACTATATTGACTATATTTATCCTTTTGTCATAGTACAATACCAGGTGAAGGTGTTTTTTTTAATAAACAAATACAGAACCTAAGACATATGCATCATTTAAACAGAAAAATAAATACAGGAATTCTATAAAATTCCTTTGTTTCAAATCTAAATAATATACAGGATGTTGCTTTATTGCGTGGATATATTTAAAGGGTATTTACACTGATCAAAATAAATACGTAGGATAATATAAACGTAGGTATAAAAAAATTAGTTTACTAGCTTTCCACCGTTTGTCTTTTTATAAATACTAAGATTAAGATGATATTGCTTAATTGATAAAATTATCTAGCTTGAAAAAAGGACAACTTGTTAAAATAATTCGTTCAAAATGGTGGCTATTTAAAATTTTAAATTGAGAATAACTCGAAAAACGTAAATTTTCAAAAAAATAAAACAATTAATAAAGTCTAACAGTAAAACTATTGTGTATTGCTAAGAGAGGTAGTCTGTAGTATGCCTAGTTTACACGATCTTAGTAGCTACTGCTTAGTACTTGTCACTACTATTAAGCTGCTTAGTGACAAGTGAGAGATGTAACCGTTTACACGTTGGTATTAGCAGACAGGTTTAGTGACCCGACATCTGTTAGAAATGAAACATCGCTACTGCCTTGTTTTGCGCAGTGAATTCAAACACTACTGAATTATTATTTTATAAACGATGATAGGCGAACTTAAAAAAGAAGCTTTAAAAAAGATGAACAAGACAGTATTTGCTGCGCAGAAATAACTTTGGCAAAACGGTTCAACTTTTAAGCAAGTTAGCAACCGAAGATCAACGTGAATGCAAAATGTTTATGAGAATGACAAAAGACCAGTTTAAATGTTTTGTTACAAAAAGTTGCACCAACGATCCAACGACGAGACACTAATATGAGGGGTGCAATACCTGAATGAGTCTTATAGTAGTTTCGGAATAATCTACTATAATCCACCTTTCCGCCACAATAATCGCAAAATAAACACATATTGGGTAAACTAACCTTTAAAAGACACGTGTTTTCACTTGCCGTTTCAAATTGTTACTAAGCACTTGTTGTGGCTGATCACACGGTCAGCAAGCAACAAGTGCTTAGTAAATTGTGGTGGGGGTAGTCGGCTTGTCGCCAAGGATCAACTTATTTTCACTTGCACAGGTAGTTTCACTAATACTAAGTACTATTCAGCATGTTTACACGCAAGGTATTAGTAGTAGTGACAAGTTCTAAGCATTAGCTACTAAGCTCGTGTAAACTAGGCATTATTGAAGTGCGTCAAATTAATGTAAGCTGTTTTACTGTCACCTTGGACAAAATTGACGCATGCACAGTTAGAGAAAGTAACTGGAACCCCTGTGCAAATATTGCTCATCCTTTGACACCGGTTCAACCAGTAACTAGTGCCAAAGTCACCAGTATATACAAATCGGAAATCTCTATCACATAGCATTGTATACTCACTGCGTCACCGATAAAATATTAACAAGTTTATTGTAATAAAACAAACCAAAGGTTGTTGCTGACTTTTGTTTAAATGTTTATATTTCCAACATTTGTTCAGTTACTGTTTGGATTTGTCCTAAAATTTTATACTGTGATTAGTAGAAAATACATCAAGATGACGGAGCTTTCACACAATGTTTTTGCATTTTCAATCTCTACTAAGCTCCTTTTAAAAATATGCATTTAAGGTCTTACAGCTAATTGTATTATAAAGGTGCATCAACCCAGGGCAAACATTTATGATGAACACCTTATCTGAATTTATTAATGTTCACTGAACAACATTTGGTGTTCTGCCAAAGGCCGTCTCTGAACATGTGAAGGAGATTTAAAAATTGTATAACATTGAGGTCAATGAGCGTTTGAATTTTAATCGTAGATAGAATTTTTCGTAAAAAATACAATATATGTAATTATAATTTCCATAAACTCGTATTTAGTTACACGTTTTTTACTCCTGTATTTTAGTAATGGTGTCCTCCAGGATTATTTGTGGGAATATTCCCAGGTGTGTTAGATTTAAATGACAGGTTTATGTTACATTTATTTTTCTAAGAACTCTTATCCAATAACCATAATACAATTCTTAAAACTATTATTAAAGTTCCTAAAATTTATTTTTCGTGATTTTAATCTTTGCAGTAGAAAATAAAGTGTTTGCCGTTTACGGTATTTAATTTTCCATTACCAACTGGCGAATTTTCAACATAAACATGTCTAATATGTAGGGAACAATAATTCAAAAATATTCACTGAATATTTTTCAGTGCAGCAGTAAAAAAATGCGTGTTTTCAACAAACTTTGTTTTTCTATTAACTTGTTTTACACACTTATTAGCCCATTTATAATACACCTTGACTGCAATATCGGATACAATAGTAATTTTCATGAAAATCAAATTTGGTTTTTGAGTTAATTAAAATAATATGTTTATTTTATTTAATCAGCTTATACTAAAAAAAATCGTGACAAATACTTTGCCTCTGATTTAAGTTACATTTCTAGTTATTTCATATTTTAAATAATTGATCTAAATTCGCATTATTGAAAGAATCATGATTTTTATATTTTAAATGAGTTGAACTACAGTAACTAAAAAGTACCGGAGAGCGAAATTTAAATCGCATGTAATTTCCTCACTCGCGAAATTTAATTTCTACCAAAAGGAAAACGCGTAGACTTATTTATTATAATGAAATCCCCCAGGCGGGTGTATTACTCTAACCTGGATGATTGCAAAATACAGGCTGTTCAAAAAGTATATTTAGTTTGTTTTAAATGGTTTCAGATGAAAGCAAAATATGTTGGCGACACTTACTACTTGTCATAACTTTGCCTTTTGTTGGGTTACACTCTTTGCTCCTGTTAAAATGGTAAGGTATGGTATCATACCGCAATCAGCCTTCATCAAAGTTTTAGAAAAATGATAAAGTAACAACTCATATATTTTATTTTTTTTACATATCTTTAAATATTTACTTAATGTTGTTCCAAGATGAATAAGTAAAAAATTTGTAAATTTATCGAAATATAAATTGTTTTTTTTTTTTTAAATAAGTCAGTTTTTGATGTGTGTGGAAATGTCAGTCGAGATTATTTCTGAGTCATTAAACTGGTAGCCACGTCCAAGGGCTTTGGGGAAGATTCAGTATTTTTTGCAGTTTGTGGAAGTGTCAGTGTGGGGAACTGTCTTGAATAGATTATGAAATTTTTATTAATGTTATATGAAGCAAACTATCTGATCCAATAATAAATATTCAAATTATTAAAATATAGTAATATAGATACACTTGATATTATCATGGAACTTTTTGTTGATGTTATATTAAGAAAACTATCTAAAAATAATACATATTCAAATTATTAATGTACAATATTATAGACACACTTGAATTGACTAGCAATGTGGATGTTGATGTTACATGAAATGGGGTTTTCTACTAAGTTAATGTTTCGACTCTAGGGTTGTAGTAACAATTGCAGATGTTGGTAGACTTGACCTAAAGGAGTACAATTACCTCCCGCTGGATATTTCATTATACAGGTACAAATATATTACTGAATCCAATTTAACTATGAAGCAGCTATGTTATTTAAACATACCTCGAAGCAACTGATAAAATATAATTGGTAAGTTGTTGATATTAAATTATTTTGAAATAATAAAAGTACAATAGATGTGTTTCTGTTATTGAATATGTCAGTTGGAAATCATCACACAATGTTTATTACCTGGAACATAATTAATTGTAAGCTACTACTGTGTACCAAAGTAGGTATTTACTGTGAAAATCTATTAAACTTTCACATTTTATAGGTTAATCAAAATAATGAACACAAAATATACATATTTTAAAGGAGAACGAAAGAGATCAATTCAAAAGTTTTATTTTCCGGCGGAAATTCACTGAATTAGAACCAAGTTATGTGGCAAATTTTGTTGCTTAAGCCTTGTGCCGTGCAGCAGGCGGCATCGGCATTACAGTTAGTACAATTTTTCCTAAACAAACTATTTTAAACTGACCGAGAGAGATTGCCAGAGTTCATCCTTTAAATTTAAAACATCTGACTGTTCCAAAACTGATCCATTAGTTATTGCCAAGCCTCAGAGAAGAAAGGAACGCCGGAACGTCTTCGTTTTAAAAATGTCATGTGAAATAAAATTTAGCAAATGCTGAATAACTTTCTAAAACAGTAATTCAATTAGAATATATGGAATAACTTTACGTGGCTTTTGATAAGGACTTCAAATAATTCTGCTAAGTAAAAATTTCAATCTTAAAGACAAGACTGTCACCACTATAGGGAGACTAGCCATTCAGCGAGGACATTACTTTTATTCAAACCATGGTAAGAAACTTTGTGTCATACTTTTAAACTGACATTTTATTTCCTCTTAATGCTACCGAATTGATGTATTCTAAAAGACACGATTTTATAACAACAAGGTATGTAAGAAGGTTGTGGCAGTTGTAAAATAAATGACTTAAGCGTGACTTAGTTTGATTAAGGTAGACCACACGATATTTTCAAAAGTTCAGGAATTTAAGTCCCAAAAACAATGTCTATGGGACTCCTATATTCATTTATAAGTTCTTATTATTTTAATTATTTGATGTATGGAATGACATTATTTTTCTTTTAGAATTTGGTTTTATTTACTTTAGTATTGTATTATTGCTCCATTTTACTTCAAAAATAATTGGTAATTTAAAAAAATAAAAATCACAGCAATTAAAACTTTTTAAGATGAGGTATTTAGTGGCCAGTGCTTTGAATGTATAGCAAAAATATACATAAATTAATAATTTTATATGTTAGAAAAACCAAATCTTACCTAACCATTCCTGGTTCAAATAAAACAGCCCATGGGATTCGGAAAACAAATATTTGTATAGCATGTTTGTGGTACAAAGTCACTATTATAATTAATAATAATAATATTAATAAAAAGAATAATTTTTTTCCGTCTGTGTGACTTTTATTTGTTTAAAGTAATTTACTTACTTGAACATTGACGCGTTTCGGAACTTTATTCCATCCTCAGATTCTCGCTCTAGTGAGGTCGTTAGCACATTAAAATAAATAAACAATCAATACAACACAAACACATTTAAACGCGCACAATAATACATAAGATATACTCCGCGTGTGCACACGGACGAATATGACGGACGAATAATATTACCTTGTTAGGTCGGTAACGTGACTTCTAGTCGTTTATTCCTTACGACATGTTTCGGAGCCGAAACTCCATTATCAAGTTATAATCACTCTGAAGAGATCGTCGCACATCAAAATAAATAAAAATGTCTCGTCTGAGTATACGAACTTTTTACCTAACGTTTTAAAAAACATCTTCAAAAAACACAACATCACTTTATCCTTCCGTACTACCAATAAACTATCAAAATTGCTTAGGCGTAAAACCGACACCTCAAAATATGTCCGGAGTTTATAAAATCAATTGCCAGGATTGTATTAAATATTACATAGGTCAGATAGGGAGTGACATTAATTATTAGGCACTTTCAGTAATCAGAACCCCCTCAACCTTATTCTTGAATTAAAGCTCTCGACGAGAAACTTTTGGGAAGATTGCCAGAATTTATTTATTTTTTATTTTTGGAAGCACCTTTTGGGCAGTAAAGATTTTTCGATGTTTTAAATTTTTAATTTTTTTCACTTTGACCGCGTTTTGAAAGAAAACGGTAAGAGATAGCAAACAATGTTCAACACAAAAGTTGTAGAAAATTAAATTTTAAACGAGACATTTCCGTCAGATTCAGATCCAGTCATCCATTTAGCCACTAATCATCCGAGAAGGTAGGCTCCGCCCAACGTCTTTAAATCTAAACGGGTTCACCGATTCACTGACATGAACTATGAGGAACTTTCATAATCAAACCCCCCTCGACTTCATAGTTGAATTAAAAGCTCTCGACGAGAAACTTTCAATTAACATTTTCAATTTTAAAAGTACCTTTTGGGCGGAAAAGATTTTTTCAATTTTTTCATTTTTCCACTTTGATCGCGTTTTGTAAGAACACGGTAAGATAGAAAAAAAATGTTAAATAAAAAAGTTGTAGAAAATTTAATTTCAAACTAGCGTTTTTCCGTCAGATTTAAGATCCAATCATCTGTTCAGCCGCTATTCACCCGAGAAGGAGCTCCGGCACACAATCCATTAAATTTCCCATGTTAATCTTATAATGTTTAATGAGTTTTAGTCAGCTGCTAAATTAAACAACTGATTTATGCTCGGAAACCTATGTACAAAAGAGCCAAAGATTACCTAGATTCTTTTGCGAATTTTCCAACTGCGAGCGAAGCGAAGCGTCCAGGGACAGAGCCCCTAGTTTTATATAAATCACTTACATATTGAATGAGTTCAATACATTCAAGTATATTTTACATGCAACTTGTACTATGCTTTCTGGAATGATTTCAGTAAAAAACATAACATAAAATCTGATATGTTTATATGATCTTACTGTAACTAAAAATCGTATACTGCAATTATTAATCTTTCTTTAGATGACATAGCACATACACTACTGTACATTGCCATTTAATAAAGCTATTACTAATCATATTTATTTGTTGGTGTAATCCCTTACAACCATTCCATTTCATTCCAAACGACAGATCTTCTCTTAAAACGTCCATTAAAATAATTTGTGAACGCAAATTTTGTCTTATTTATATTTGCGTTTAATTATATTGTATCATATAGTATGATTTAGCCATTAAGAGACTTCAAAAATCGATTAAAAAAAACGTCATATTCATCGTATTGTGTGATGTATCCAGCAACACTGTCAGTTAGGTTTCGTCATTGTTCTGATTAATCTGGCAACACTGTTAGTTAGATTTCACTAGTAATGTTGATAAATACAAAAGTGACTGATATATTTCATGAATTTTCGTCGATAGGGCTGGCAAAACTGTCAGTTAGCTTTCGTGATTATTGTTCATTAATATAACATTACTGTCAGTTAGCTTTCGCGTTTAAGGATGCTAGCTTTGACCACACTGGCAGATAGTTATCGTGCATAATGTTGATAGATCTGACAACAATGTCAGTTAACTATCATGACTATTATTGGCAAATCTGCAACACTGTCATTTTCCTTCATTAATAATTACTATTTATGCAGCTAGCAACACGTTCTGTTAGCTTTAGTGAATATAGTTGATACATTTGACAACAATAATAGTTAGTTTTTTTCAATTACTGTTGTTAAATCTGGCAACCCTTTCAGCTTTTACGAATATTGTTGTTATGTCGGGTAGCTTTCGTGATTATTGTGATTATAACAGTAAGACAAGATGGTTTATAAATTCTACTGTTATATATTCTATGTTCATTAAAAAAAGGGGTAAATTAAATTAAATCGTAGGTTGAGGGGGGTAGCGACGAGTTTTTATTTACAAAATCTAAAAGAAATTGTCTTTTATAAAAAATAATTGTTTAATTAGCCGTTTAGTGCGATTCAACCTTTCTTCAAAAAGCTTACAGCGAACTGACTTTTGTGCAAACATAAAATTAAGCATGTATCCAAGGCGTGACGATCCCTATTTATTGCTATTTAACAAATTGGAGCAATCGAATTCAGAACATAATACATTCATAAAATGGTTCTGTGCTCTTCTGGTATCTTAGATTTTTACAATTTCTCAAAAATAAATACAAAATAAAAACATAAACAAACTTGACTTTTCTAAATAGGAGACGTAAACTATAAATTAAATGATATGAAAATAATTATTCTTATATATAAAATTCTCGTGTCACAATGTTCGTTCCCGTACTCCTCCGAAACGGCTTGACCGATTCTCATGAAATTTTGTGAGTATATTGAGTAGGTCTGAGAATCGGCTAACATCTATTTTTCATACCCCTTAGTGATAAGGGCTACGCCCCAGTGGCCCTCAAAGTTTCAATGTTAATCTTATGGAAGGTCAATCTTAAGGAAGAAGAAGAAAGATTTCTTTTGATTTTATCATGGGCACAAAAAACAGCTGTTCGAATGAAAAGCTTAAAACAGCTGATTTTGATCAACAACTGATTTGGATCAGAAACTGAATATAATTTTAGGTTAGGCCTACAATGAACATTTTTTTTTTATACAATGAACTAAAACACTTGGGCTAATTATATATTAGTATCAGGTTGATTTGTCTATCCGTGCAAAGCCGGGTCGGGCCAGCTAGTAATACTAAAAAATATGAACACAATAAAATATGTAAAGTTAACCGCAAAAAAACAAGAAAACTTAAAATAACCTTTAAATTCGGATAACAAAATGAAAAATAACCACGCACATCAGTCCCATCGATAAATACAAAATACCATTAATAGTTATGAAATTATTTTATAAAATATGAAAATAAATATACTAACTAACTATAACTAATAGTTATAGTTTTCGTAATTTTTAATCTAACTAATTTCTAAAATTAGAATAACAATTACAAAGAATCATAAACTCAAAGTTGTACGGAAAAACTGTCCCTTGACACTCAGTTTAAACTGTCTTGTATACTGGATTCCCCGCCCGTCCGAGCTAAAACAGAATTCCACAACATACAACTGCAAAAGATTTGTTGACGAAGAATGTACCGATGCACGGTTAAGGCGAATTTTGAGAATTCTATAATCTTACCGTGTATTTACACTACGTACATAAGACACAAAATTTAAATATTTATAAAATTAATTTGGTAGATAAATTGTTTAAAACTTACTACATAAAACGGTGAACCAAACAAGGGATATTCGAGAACCAAGCTTAAGCCATTTCAATTGATTATAGGAGTAATGTGTTGACGAAATCATATGAGGTAAACAAAATGTATCCTCAATGCTAACTTCGCTGTCAATTTTGACACTCCTATAAGAGAAAAAGATATAGAGGAGGAGGGGGCAGGAAGTAAGATATTGATTGATTAAAAGTCTTTATTTTGAGCTAAGTTAAGTCTATCAGATATATTCTTTCACCTAACTTACAAGCAATAAACAGTTCTACATAAATAAGAATACAATAAGCAATAAACAATTTATTGATGGGTTATTATAGGCATAGTATATATAAACATGCACTAAAACAAAAACAAATAATTTAATTATACAAAAAATTATGACAAATGGTCATATAAATACGCTCTGAGCATGCACTGGCAAACACCTCCCCTATTATAACTTCTCTTACACAATATAATTTATCATTTAGAGTTATTGACAATAGATGGTGCAGTAGTAATCGATTTATTTTTACATGGAATTGTATTTCATGTCATACATTATACTTCTTCAGTAAAGTTATGGAGGTAGTCCATTTTACATGAATGGACAGGGTTCCGACATTGCTCATCAACTAATCAACAGATTTGGATCAATATACTAGGTTGATTAGATTACCGGTGATATACGAATAACAATGTTGGTACCTTATCAAATGGATGATGAAATATAAACAGTTAAAATATAAACAATTTATATTAACTGCGTCTTAAGAGTTAAAGTAAATTATTGAAATTAGAATTTATATTACTAATATTCATTTATAATCGAAGTAAAATTAACCGTTTGTATAAACGTTTGTTCCAAAGCAGAACGTTGTCTAAACGTGTGTTCTAAACGTTGTTGGCTTAGAATTCAGCAGCCATTTTACCTTTGTGTTTCGATCATATCATTTATTTCATGGTGTCATAAACCAAAAACCTGTCAAAAATAATTATGCGATTTCTTTTACGCATTTTAAAATAGGGTTTGAACACTTTAACGTTTTATTCGGATATCGAACTCCTAAATGTTGTTTTAATAACATTGAACATGTTACTGATTAAACTTTATTATGGTCTCATTTATTTTGCATGATTTGAATCAACATACACACACTGCTTTGATAATTGTTTTTGCCATTTTCGGCTACGAAATACGCAGTATAAACAATAGAAGCATGTAAAACATTTCGGTGTTTACAATATATTTCAGAATTTAATAAAAGTGTCAGAAGCAAAGAGCCGCTTCGCGCTGTAGGTGGTAATTGTTGTTAGAGATTACAATACAAACTCGTCAAAATAGTTACACACTATTTTACTCTTTGTTACTGTACGGTTATTTATCGCAAACACTTTTCGTTTATAAGAGATTTGTTTATATTAAAACAACTTACAACACTTTTATTTAACATGGAAAATAATAATTAAATTGTTGAGAAACAAAAGTTTACAAATAATAATGACACCATTTAGTGATTTTATTCTTGACTTTAACAAACAGCGGTGAAGAGATAATATAGGCATGAAATTGAAAATTCTGAAAATATGGATCAATCTTTATATTTATATATATTATACAAACGGCTGTGTCTTAAATGACTGAATAATTAAAATTAAAGTTATATTCTTATGGGGTCACGTAAAAATAGTGTGAACATACAGGGGTTCACTCTTAGACCTCTAACAAATAAAACAGCTCATTCGAATCAAAAGCTTAGCAACAAACGTTTGTTGAAAGATTTTATATTCATAACCATGGCAAAAAACTTAAGAATTTAAAATATGTTCATTGTTCTTCACTACCAATACATTTATTAATTAAAAAGTAAAATAGTACACGAAGTCAACGAATATGGTTTACTGTATTATAATTCATACATCAGTTGTAACATATTATAAATAAAACAGCTAATTTGGATCAATGGCAAAATTTTGTGTTAAGCCTATATTGAACCAAAAATTGTTTTCTATAAAATACATTTGTTTCCATACCTGATTTGGCAAATTTAAAATCAGGTAATAATTATTCTATCAACCAACCATTTTATTTTTTTATATAAGATGAAAGCAAACATAAATCAAGGAAAAGAGCTCACTATGTTAACACTTAAGCATCTAATTATACAAATTATATTTTTTCTTTACTTGGTATTATCAAAATATTTTTAAAGTGTTGGCTATATATTATTTGCTAAATAACTACGCACAACTCAATTCTAATTATTGGGGACGGTGCGAGTCTGTTTCTATCTCTGTTTAGGTCACAGCTACTCCCTCCACCCTACCCTGATCAAAGTGCCTCTGTGAAAATATCAGATTGTACAATAATCTGTTTACATTTGCTTCTCCACAAGTCACCACGGGGGTTGGTGAGCGAAGTTGTCACTGGACGACAACTTTCAAAAGTTATAAGAGTTATATATATATTCTTATAAACGTAACAAGTATTATTATTTTTTGAGTAGTCCTACATTATTTAAGTTTTTTAAATAAATGCTAAAAGTTTAAGCCTTCATCTTCTATTTTAAATAGCTTATTGCTGTAGTTTTAGGTCCAAAATAGGAGAATAATTTTTGCTCATGTAACAATACATTATTTTTTGTTTAGTAGGCCTTAAATATTTGAAATTTTAAAAACCAACTGGAAAAATTGACCACGACCACTTTAATAATATATACAGTACATGTGGATTTGCGTTAGTCTAGCTTATTAATGTAAATATTATTTCAATAACATTAATTTATGTTGATTATGTTATAGGCCTACTAGGAAGTTTGTGGTGTTGCCGTCGTTGGATGAACTTTTTGATGTTGTTTAATTACAGTATTTTTTTTGTAATAATAACTAAACATCTGTGGATCTGTGGAATACTCGAAAATAGCTTCTTTTAACAAATAAAAAACAATACTGACGGTAAACCTACTCTAGAGATAATTTCTTCTTTTTAAGACAAACAAATTCAGGGTCTTAATATTTTATATTGCAAGGCCAAAAAAAAACCTAAATATCAAGGAACACTTAAAGCATAGTTTATAACCTCAATCTGTGTTAGTATATTTTTGCTCGTTTCAGTTAATAAAAATCTGGAAAGCATATTTTATAAAGTAATCACTCAAGGTTTAATATAAATTGGTTTGTATTATACCAAATTTAATATAACGATAATGGCTCTATTTAAATTACTCAGATTGTATACAGTTTCTAATGTTCAGGAAAATAATTACAAGTGTTTAATCAGAATAAATAAAAACAACGTACTTTGTAAGAATATTTTAGATAAAGGAAGAAAATAAGCTGTAATAGTATACTTTAATTTTTCGTATTTATAAACGCAGCAAAGAAGGCTTATTTGATTTTCCTTGTTTAATCTTCAGAATAAAACTAATAAAAAGTCCATTCCCCTTTATGTTCCTTTGGACAATTTGTTATCGTCGCCTTGGGGATTACGTCCTTCACATCAAAGCCGTTGTTTTCACATTGTACTGTCTTTTTCAGTCTGCAGCAGTTTTAATATTCTATGGTGAACAAAACATACATTAAATATGGAACTTTTAGGATATTTAATGTACAAAAAAATAATTTTTAATTAGTTTTTATATTAAAATAGTTTTTCTAGAAAGATTTTTGTTTCAAAACGGTGTTTTCTTCTTAACTAACCCTGTCTATTTAAAATGTACTAACAATGTCAGACAATGTAATAATTGTAAATGACCTCTTTAAAATATAACAAAAATGTTGTTTAGATTAGATTAGATTATATTGGGGTGGATTCCTCCTTGGAGAAGGCCTCATTGCACGTCAACCTTTTGGAGAAGGCGTGTACGTTAATATAATGTACAATATATTGTATTATTATAAAATGTGAGATAGTTGTATGCCTTTATTAATCGTTTAGTTACATTTACTGTGAAAGTTATATGAGGCCTACTAAAGAAAAACTTTCCAAACTAATTAAAATCTGATAGCAGTTTTTCAGTAAAATAATATAAATAAACATAAAAACAGTATCCTTTAGTTTATTATGATAGGTATTTTTAATTTTGTTGTGTCCATATCTGATGTTATAGCGGCTTAATGGGTTGGTTTAGGTGCAGGAATTTTACATGGTTTAAATCTTTAAAATTGTTTAAAACTAACAATGATGGCAAAGAAACTCCCAAAGTTTATAAACCAATTTGTGTACAATTGAAGATTCCATAAACACAAATTTACTAAATAACATAACATAGGCTATTAGATTCTAATTTTAATTGAAAGTTTTATTTTATTTTGTGTGAATTAAATATGCATAATGTTTCAATGTACATGGATACCCTTCCTTTGCCTAACTGTAACTGGTAGACTGTATACAGAAAATTTAAAATATATACGAGTATTATGAATTACAAATAAACTTGGCGTTCTATACTTATTAATGCCAAGATAATTTGTGAAGTTATTATTAAATTAAAATGCAAATTAATTCAGTTAAATTCGAGTGTGATTACTGACGGAAGTGGTAGTAACAAGTTGTTGAGTACGAGAACATGTTTTACTCGGAAAATTAACCGAATCAAAAGTTTTCGGAAATTTAGTAAAATTATAAACTTTACGTAATTAAATTTGTAATAATAACGAACTAGGGGCTCTGCCCCTGGACGCTCCGCGTCCCAACCCCGGCTCGGCCTTCGGCCTCAGATGG
>JAGFPH010007504.1:21812-41964 GCA_018207615.1 Philaenus spumarius | reverse complement strand
CCCCCGGTGTAATGCTATCATCTCGCTACAAGAAGATTCGGTCCCCCAGTGTAATGCTATCGTCTCGCTACAAGAAGATTCAGTCCCCCGGTGTAATGCTATCGTCTCGCTACAAGAAGATTCGGTCCCCCGGTGTAATGCTATCATCTCGCTACAAGACGATTCAGTCCCCCTGTGTAATGCTATCGTCTCGCTACAAGAAGATTCGGTCCCCCCGTGTAATGCTATCGTCTCGCTACAAAACGATTCAGTCCCTCGCTATAGTGCTACCATCTCATTACAGTAGGATTCTGCCCCCCACTGAAGTGCTATCGTCTGGATACAAGAAGATTCGGTCCCCCTGTGTAATGCTATCGTCTCGCTACAAAACGATTCTGTCTCCGGTGTAATGCTATCGTCTCGCTGCAAGACGATTCAGTCCCTCGCTATAGTGCTACCATCTCATTACAGTATGATTCTGCCCCCCACTGAAGTGCTATCGTCTGGATACAAGAAGATTCGGTCCCCCTGTGTAATGCTATCATCTCGCTGCAAGACGATTCAGTCCCTCGCTATAGTGCTACCATCTCATTACAGTATGATTCTGCCCCCCACTGAAGTGCTATCGTCTGGATACAAGAAAATTCGATCCCCTGGTGTAATGCTATTGTCTCGCTACAAAACGATTCCGTCCCCCGGTGTAATGCTATCGTCTCGCTACAAGACGATTCAGTCCCCCAGTGTAATGCTATCGTCTCGCTACAAGAAGATTTGGTCCCCCGGTGTAATGCTATCATCTCCCTACAAGAAGATTCGGTCCCCCGGTGTAATGATATCGTCTCACTACAAGACGATTCAGTCCCTCGCTATAGTGCTACCATCTCTTTATAGTATGATTCTGCCCCCCACTGAAGTGCTATCGTCTTGATACAAGAAGATTCGGTCCCCGTGTGTAATGCTATCATCTCGCTGCAAGACGATTCGGTCCTCCGCTGTAGTGTTCTTGTTTGCTACGAGATGATTTGGTCCCACACTGAGTAAATTAAATTCTCTATCTAGTAGGAAGTGCGAGTTTGTCTTCAATGGAGGAAAAAAGTGGTAGACGGCGATATTTTCAACTGTAAGCTACGGATTGCTTACGTCTGCATAAACTACTCAGTCGTTTGATTTGTTCAAGGTAATTGTTTATAACACATTTTATAATAAGTGTTTCATTTTATTTTTATTTAACACTTTATTTTAGTTTATGAATTAGTTTATTTCAGTTAGATTATAGGTAATCTCTATAAATAAAAATGAATGTTTCTTTGTCGTCTAGACTCAAAAACAATTTCTCCGATTTTGCAAAAAATTTCACATTTTATCCATATTATTCACAGGAGTGTTTAGTTTAGATGTTACAATTACTATAGTCTAAGTGGTTGAAATGGGATTGCTACCCTTATACAATAAGTATAAATTAAGGGTCAGCTCTAGCTGTCGGCCATGTTGGCTGACACTCAATAACACCAATGATAAATTAAAATCCAAATTTTTCCTTTATTTTTTATCGGATAATTATGAACGATATGTCATTTTAAAGCTATGGCCAAAATGCATGTTAATGGCTTTTTCAAAACTAAGAAAAACATTTTGTTTAATATTTACTAACTATTTAAAACATTAATTTTTAATATTTTTATATGTTGTCACTATTAATTATAGCGAAAAACTACCAAGCCATTCGCATGAAGAATTTCGTCCCCAACAGTTTGGTATTTAAAAAAAAAAATGCTATTTAAACAATTGCGGGTTTTAAATGGATTTAGGTTGAGCAATGTCCGTGTAACCTACCGCCGCTATAGGGTGATTTTAAATATTTGTTTACGTTGTAACTATTAATTATAGTGCAAAATTACCAAGCCATTCGGATGAAGAATTTCGTCCCGAAGAGTTTGGTATTTTTTTAAAAACGCTATTTCAACAATTGTGGGTTTTAAATGGAGTTAGGCTGAGTAATGTCCGTGTAACCTACCGCCGCTACGCTGGAGTCGCAGGTTGCTTTCTGTTTTACTAGAGCCGACCCTTGAACTAACTTCCTAAAAGCTATAAAGCTAAAATTATGAAACATTATTTTTAAGGTATATTTACAAAACTATTTGCAATTTGATTATCTAAGTCAAAGGGGATGGAATGGAATAACTAACCTTAAAATTAAATAGAAATACACTTACTTTTTCTGTATTCTCAAAAACTACTCAACTAATTTCACTAAAATTTCACAATTTATACATATTAATACCTGGATTTCTATTGTATTAATACAAGTTTCTAATGTTGTATATATTTGTCTTTGAAATAACAATTTGTATATCTTGAAATTTTAATTCTGTTAATTTAGTGAACAGTCTTTAAAGTTACACATTTTAGTGAATTTTTGATTTTCATTATGATGACTTTGTATCATCCATCATACTTCTAATGGTGACAGGTATTTTTTGTTTTGGGAAACATTGTAAAATTGACCAACCTGTAAAGAATTTAGAATCTGTTGCTCGATCGCAGTGACCCACTCATCCCTCTCCTCAGAGTTACTGGCTTCGAAATGCCACTGCTTGTTGTCCAATGAGACGATCAGAAACTCATATCCGTCTGAATCTGAGAAACAAAACAATTTGACTGAAAAGAATCTTTGCATGTAAATAATAATACATCACTAAATCTGCTAGACAAATGAATACTGACAAAAAACCTCTTACATTGATCTCATATTAGGGACCAACGCTACGGAAAATTTATTATGATGGAATGTTGAACTATCCCGAAGGAGTGTAGCTAGTTGGTTATGTAGATGACCTAGAAACGAGGGTAGGGCCAAAGGACGATAGGAATTGGAGATGGGTTTAACAAATTGTAACATCTCCAGCTTCCCAAAGTACAATAATAATATAGAATAAGACCATAAGTCAATTTTAATTCGAGAGAGCATTTTTATTTTTGAATTTAATTTAATTTACATTACAAATGTTTTTAGAAAGAGAGCTTAATAATTAGAAGCATTTTTAACATAAAAGAAATAGACTAAAAAGGCAGACAATTATTCAAATCAATTATTATATTAAATTTAAATGTAGGGTTTGAGAAAATGGACAGTTTATGTACTGACTTCAAGATGCGGAAACTATACGAGTTTTAAGACGTAGTTAGACAAAGAAGCATCGTAACGTCTAGATGAGATAAGAAACAAACACCTGCAAGCTAATTCCAAGAAAAATGGTATACGTGATTTTTCACATGCAAGATCCAGAAGGAATGCTTTCGTAAGCAACCAAACGAATCTGATGCAATTCTAACATCTGTGTGTCGGGAGACGTTTCTGATTGGTGGAGAGAAAAGAGACGCCAAATTAAGCTAGCGGTGGGAGAATCACGCTAGCTTCACTTCTCATCAGGACGTCAAATTAGTAAGACGTGTGTTTTATTCAGCAAGTAATTTTGTATTAAAATGTGAATTTTACAAGACAGTGAAATATAGAAAAGCTTATTCAAATTTTTACGAAAGTTAATAGTTATAATAGACAATGGTGTGTAGTATTGCGATCGGCGAACTTTTCCAGTTTTTCGAAGTAAAGTGACGTTATAAACCATACAATGAAATAGACTACAACAGTGTTGCGCGTGCGAGTGGGTTTTTTCTTTTTCTTTCTTTTTTTTTAAATTAATAAGTTTGTGTGTCTGCTTTTCGTAAGTACAGTAGAGCGTCGATAATCCGAACGTCAATAATCCGAAACGTCAAAAATCCGAACGCGTTCTGAGGAAGCCCCTACAAAAATTTCGTTTTCGTTTTCGCAAATTCCAATTATTGTGTCGTTGAAAATTCTTCATCGCAGTTTGACATCATTATCTCTTTTTAAACAGTTCTTAATACATGCTCTCACACGCCCACACAGCAGACTGGCTGTCAGTATTTTCACTGTCACGCTAATAAGCTGCTTTAGCACTAGCAGTAAACATAGAGAAAATTCATTCATTTCTCTTTGTGTAATCATTATAACAGTGTGTTGCACATACAGTAGTGTACTATAATGCTTGTACTGTTTAACCACTTTAAACACACACCTAAGAAAATGCTATTTATGATTAAAGAGCATATATTTTATCCTAGCACTTTCATGGTTGTTTTAAAAAATCCGAACAAATTGATAATCCGAACCACCCTCGGTCCCAATTAGTTCGGATTTTCGACGCTCTACTGTATGTACAGTGCACTTAAAATCCTATTTTACTTATAAATCACCAGCTCTCTTTAAAATTTTATAACCTATAATTTGTATCATATTTGTCTGTATTTAAATTTATTTTTTTTTTGCTATATGATATTAATAAATGTCAAAGGTCATTTCTAGATTGTCTACTTTGTTTGGCCTAATCTAATCCTCTTCACCATTTTTCAATCAGGTCATTGAATTCACAACCCGAGATAGAATAAAATTAAAGTAGAGTCTTGCAGTACAACTGCATCAAATCAAATTTATATATATATATTTTTTTGTAAGCTGAGCATCTTACAATATGGGCCAGCCAACTTTGGGGCTCGTCATTAGAAACTAATCTTACAAAATAGCAAACATGTGATCAAAATTGCTGTGAAAACGAAAACCATATCTTTATGGGAAAAGGGAGGTTATGTTCGTGACATATAGAAAATTTAAAAACATTATGTACTAACACCTATAGTTAATTTACATAAGATACAGGCAGTCTTTGTTATACGCGGTCCTGTTTTACTTGATTTCGCTTTTACGCGGTAAAAAAGTCCTTGAAAGGTTTAGCATATGAGCCAAGTTATTTAGAGACTAGACTAGAGTTGATAATTTTATAAGTTATTGGCGCATTGTTCGTCATATCACTCTCCCGTCAATGTCAATGCTCTCATAACGGTACCTCTACCCACCACTACTTGCTTTGTCTTAGTCTGGGTTTGTCTATTTTTAGAACTTAGTCACATCAAGGCATCAAGCTATCGTTCGCTGTCAGTAGCGAAAATATTGATCACAAGTAGTAATCAAAAACTTAATTTCTTTCAAAATATATTACTGGAATTTTAATTAATCCTTTAATTAATTTGACTTGCTGTACATTAAATTGATGTCTCCAACTAAATCACTGTACAGTACAGTATGCCATTGACCTTCATTTGCACAAGTCTACTTGTATACACGCAGAGGTGTGTTGTAGGGAAATCCCATCTTGTATGTTTTGTTGTATTTGTGAGTGTTTCGCCGACGTGCTATTTATACAATGTTATTAAATTCGTACAATAATAACTACAGTACATACGCTAATAATTTACGAATTTTGCATGTACTTTATTGCTATTTAAAACAGTGTTTTTTCTTTTTTTTATCAATCGCGAATACCGCGCCTGCGAATGTCGAGGGATTGCTGTATTGCCATTGGTGCTCCCCATGGACATGCTCATAGAGGAGAGAGCTAGAATAGATCAAAGCGACAACATCTGGAGACAGTGAAGAAATAGTAGCTTAAGTGGGCTAAAGGCTTATTGGAAAATGAACTAAAAAGCTCATACCAGACAGACAGCTGGTATAAGCAGGAAATATGGAGAAGTTGATTATTATATATACAAGGCGCCTAGAGGGCACGAGGAGTTTGGCCAATACCTCCACAGGTTTAGACAAAGAGAAGAAAACTGATCCGTTGAACGTACGTTGTTTGAATGTAAAAGATGGGACACTGAGAGAGAAGAGCTGGTTAACGCATGGGACTATGGTACTTGGAGAAATACTAATTCAATGGATGCTGGAAGGTGAAAGTTCACGGCAGGCAGGTGCAAAATTAATTAAAAGTGTTGAATCAAAAGGAGGTAGAGTATAGGATCACAGGCGGTAATAGTTGATCAATTCATTGGGAGTGTCAGAAGTAGCAGGGTGTCCATGACGGATTTCCCTCCTTGGATAGCCGGGTTGGAGGTTGAGGTACAAATTCTACTAATTTATTTTGTACACACAAACAGCTATTCAACGCCTTTGTGAGTGGACCAATTTCCCAAATAGTTGTTTGAAACCCTAAAGGCTGACGCACACAGCAGCAGACGGATGTTTTTTCAACGCACGCAAACCGCAGTCGGACGCATGCAGATGTTTTCTCTCCCCCGCACGTCTTCAGTACAGTATGATGTACTCTTACCTTTCAGTGAGATCACGCAATGGGTTTTAAATAAAGTCGGAAGTATAAACCAAAATGAATTTATTGGGTAATCCGTCTATAAAACAAAAAACTGTTTAAGAATGCTTGCGATGATCCTTAAACGTTTTGTAATGGACAAAACATCATTTGACCTTGAGCACTCTTTTAAGCTGGGACAGAATTTCAGTTCACGCTTACACACTTCAGAATTCAGATTGAATTTTCGTTCGTAAATTAGACTGTGTCGCTCTAACTGAAATTATAAACATTAGAATATGATTGTACCCATAAAAATGAATAAAAAAATATATAACACATGTTTTTTACACGAAGCAGACAGCTCTTCACTGGTAAACAAACCCTACCCCAGACCCTAGCGGTTCTGTTGAGAAATTGAGCTAGCCCTTGCGTGATACTTAATTTAAAAAATCGCCTCAGGAGCGATTCCAAAACGTATGCATTCAGACGGATGGATTTCTGTGTGTCGGCACATTTGATAAGCAGGGGAGCGATTTTTTTGCTGCAGTGTGCGTTTGCCTTAAAACATAAATTAATTTTTGAAATTCGTTCTACTCATGTAAGCGTTTCAGTTGAATGATCAAATTATATTCTCCTTACATCATTGGGCATGGTGAGTTTAATTGCCTTCTGTGTTACACTGTAGAATCTTTTCCTTTCTTATGAGTCTCGTTATGGAATAAACTTGCCAAGTTAAAACAAGAAAGTGTTCGTGAAGAAAAAATGTAAACATGATTTCTATAGGTGAATTAGTTTAGGCTTTCAATTTAGTGAACTAAAAAAAAGAACGTGGTTAAGGTAGAAAGAAGGCATACCTTAAACTGTATACCCAAACGGTTGATTAAGTAAGGATTTGGTCATACTTTGAATGTCAATACTTTTTCAAATTGGAACTTGGCTTGGTTTTTCATTTTTGTTTTTGTAGGATTAGATTCTCTTCAAGAACTTTCAACTTTTAAATTAAGTCTTAAGAACTCATCAAATATATCTATTAAATAAGGTCAACTCACCTTCGCAGTCTTGATTTTTGACGCTGCTGCTTTTGATTCTACGATGTCGTTTCTTAACGTTAGGCGTTTCAGCTTTACAATCGACAGAGCCGTTGTATAAAGAGTTGTTAGAGATGATCATCGATTCATCGTTACTGGAAAATAAACAAATACGTTAGAGAGTGTTATGGTGGACATTGTGACCGATAAAGAATAATTTATCTGGTTTTAAAGTAATGTAGTAAAACAATTTCATACAAGCTGCTTAGATTTAAACATATCCAAAATAAAACTTCTTGGACCTTTGCAAATAGTTTCCGAACGTTGAAAGGCTTTGTGAAACAGGTTGTGTTGATGATAGGTCTTGGAGTGATAGAGCGTTCATCTTGACTCCAGAATTCCTCTAGGTTGTTCAGTTTGACAGTTTGAATACATATTATTTTGGAACGAAGTTCCATAACGCGGATTGCGATAGGAGTTAACAAATAGAAAACGAAAAAAGGCGTTATTAATTGGTTGCTATGGCAATGAATGTAAATACATTCAAGAAACATGTGTTTTGGTTCATCAATTTAAATTAAGAGACGATCCGTTCCGTCTGGCGTAGTTCAGATATTATTGTCAAGCGCTGAAATACATTCAATAAACATAAAATGTTAGTTAATCAGTCTAGGCCTAACCTAAAATTATTGTGTGTACATTTAATTTGTTTTACTTGCCTTAACGGCAACATACATACAATAATTTTAGGTTAGGCCTATAAAGTAATTTTAAGTCTAGGCCTAACCTAAAATGATTGTTTGTATGTTGCCGTTAAGACAGGTAAAATAAATTAAACATACACATAATAACTTTAGGTTGGGCCTAGATTGATGAACCAACATTTTATGTTTATTGAATGTATTTACAATTAATGGTCATTTAACTGTGTTTACAATCTTAGTTTTGATGTTATAATTAATACTATACCTTTATTGTAATAACATTAAATGCATGGAAACAGTAAATATTTATATAAAAAAGAATCTAATAATAAACGGCAAATGAAAGATTAAAATTATGTGTGTATGTTGCCGTTAAGGCTGGTAAAAGAATTGAAGAAAAGGCGTGATGGACTTCGTTCCTGACGGGGTCCCACGACTGCAAAAATTTACTTTTTATTCTGTACTTTATATTAGGAGTGTAAGATTCGTGATTTCATAAACAAGTAAGTACATAAAAAGTATTAAAAAAATAAAATAACGCATAATATAACAGTAATAATTAACCAAATATTTATTTTAAATTGTAAAGCAGAGGTCTAATATTTATTAATAAAAGCTAAATGTTTGTTGGCAAGTACTAAGGAAGTCAAAGTTACTTTATATTGAATGAAACACAGCTAGTGAATAAATACATAAAATAAATCTAGGAGGCATTCGAATATATCTGAATCTTTGTTGCTTTAGGATAAAAAGCAATAACATTTGCCACGTTTGCTTCTAGAAGAGAAAGAAAGCAACAGATCATCTCATAGCCTTGAACGAAAGAGATACGTATCTCAATTTTGTTCACAATTCATTTATTTAATAATCCAATTCAATTGTGGAGACAATTTCAAACCGAGAAATTTTATTCGCTCTACTTCAACTAGTTGATATTAATCTGCAAAAATATCTATTACGCTGAGATTTCTTCTATTCTCAAATTTGGACAATTTGTTTTTCAAAAGTGTGCTAAAATACGCTACACTCTACGGCATGGTTTAAAGTTATGAAAGATTTAGTCTCTAAAGTGCTGTGGTCTTGATCAGCGGAATGAGCATCGATAGTTGATGTTTTCCACGTCTAACATTACATTAGTAACCAGTAAACATTACAAGAAATGAACTAAACTTACTTTGGCGGCTGGATCACTCTGCCTGGTTCTTTAAGCAGTTCAAAAGCAGTGAGCAACACTTTGTCTGCCATTCTCTTCTCCTTAGCCTGGTAACCTGGCAACACATTTATATGTATTATAAACTGCCTTAACAAACAACTACATAAACACGTAGAAACCAACAAGGGAAACCATTTTTCTAAACGAAACTGAATCAAGAATAATTACTTGTACTAAACACTTTTAGCATTAGATGAAGTAGTGCACGTCAATATATTCTATTAAATTTAACCAAAATTTATACAGGCCGAATTGTAACCATTTTGATATGTAAAGTAAGATAATCCGGCACTCGATAGTCCGGCAGACCCGATAGTCCGGCAGACCCGATAGTTCGGCAACCTTCATCTTAAAAATTGGCACTTATTAAAAATGGCAGTTTTTGTAATTATTGAGTGATTCAGGCCCGGTCCACACTGTCTGTTGGCTCCGCATCCGACAAAAACAATGTGTAAAAATCTACTGCTCAACAAACTTGTCCAAAACAAACATTTAAATCAACGTTTCTCCTAAAAATCGAACCGATTCAAAACAATGTGCTCTCGTTGTCCTTTAAAAACGTTCCCAGTTAATACTTTCGTTGCTGACAGTATTTTGTCAAACGTATTCCACTTAATGAAGATTATTTGAACAAATTGAAGTCTTTGGAAAAAACACATGTAAATAGTTGTGAAACAACTTCCTTTCCGCTAACTAATTAACTCCGTCTCAAACGGGAAACCGAACCCTTCACCCTCCGTAAACATAGACGCTCTTATCTGCAAGGCTTAGCGAACAGCTGTTTCTTACCTCATGGAAATGTAAGATAACAGTTCAGTTCAACGTCTTTTGCTTTGCACATGCGACAACCGCCAGTAGAAACCTTCAGTCCAATCGTGTTATATATTCTAGAAATATTCTAGAAGTATTCTACAGAAAACCAGGTGCGTTAATATATATATTATTTCTTTTGTTTTAAAGTATACTGTTCCAAATTTAACCTAAAACTGGCCACATTATTTGCCTTGTAACTTTTACTTAACTATTAGAAAAAGCAGACCAATTGTATTTTTTCTTACAACTAATCATTGTAGTTAAGAGTAATTGCTTTACTAATCTCTTTTACTAAAGTCTATGTGAGCTTAACGATTATATAATTAAACATTGCTGTCTTCTTGTGTTAAACAATCTAAGCTAAAACATATAATTGGTAAAAAAGGGCAGACAGATCGAGTTGTTAGCAACTGATGATTATTTCTTAAGCTTTGGTTGATTTGTAAAATGCATTTAACAAGACCCCTGTAAGCTAATCAATAAATTTGAAAGGTTAAATTGATTTTGAACAGTTTTAAAAAGTATTAAGTTGATTTTAGTACATCTGTGCAAATCAATATGTGAAGACAGCCATATTGATTCAGTTTAATTTTAATAGCTAAAGCTGGTCCAACTAAAGGAGAGAGACTGATCATTTGATTTTCTACCATAGTTGAATAACTTCTCCAGCCCCTTTCCAGAGGGACCAATAGTCATCTCCCGACCCCGAGCTTAAGAGAACTGAACTAAGGTTTTTCTAGTTTTAGAACAATAGTGTTTTGTGGTGGAGTGCAATACTATCGACAAAAGGGCAAACTAGAAATTAAATATATATATATACTTTTATAACCCATACGGTTTAATACTTTTAGTTGGCCAACGACCTTATTATAAATATCTATGTATATGTATGTATGTTTGTTTATATTTATTATATTTGTTTTATAAATTTAATATTGATATAATTGGGTAGCCTTAAGTCTACCAATGTTACTCTGTCTTTATTTTCTCAGTGTTTTAATAGAATTTTCATGATACAATAAATTCAAGCTTAGTTCCTTCTGCAAATATATATATATATATTTTATATTTGTAATGTGGTTTTAGGTTAGTTCCTATTATAGATATTTTTGTGTATTGCAAGTGTACAGTTTTGGGTGACCAATTAAGTTGAGCAAACAATTAATTTTGGTTTACTTTGATTTTTTTTTATTTATTTGGTTGTTTCGTGGCATCGTCACTGGTTGCACTGTGTCCTCCTTTTGTTATTTTTTAAAGTCGATCTACGGGACCGCACTCTTCCTGGTGCCACTGGAGGGCATAGTGTTAACAGTTGTTGGATTTAAAACCGCTTTGCACGGTTTGGAAGTGAAAGGGGTTCGAATAATTTGTGACAGGCTGGAGTAAAAATAGCAGACCCACACCACGTACTGACTAACGGAAGACAACAACAATGGAGCCGTGGACTTGTGGCCCATCAGTTAGCGGCAATCTCTCTACACAGTTATTTTTACGTGTTGTAACAACTCTTTAACAACCCAATTATAATAATATATATGTACATATAGTACATTTGTGCCATGACAACACATTTGTAACGCGTGATTGTATTGAGTAGGCTATTTGACCCACTAAAAATCTTTCAATCTCAAAAAGACAAACACCATTGGAAAGGTAATGTTGCAAACTTTAATTTTTGTATTTACAATTTCTTTCTAAAACGTATATTTACATACGTAATCATCGTTGCAGTTTATTAGTTTTCTACAAATCAATCGGCGCCCGAAATTTCATACAAAACATAACGAAATAACTCAACTTTCGTCAATCCCTAAAGCCCGCTCAGTAGGTGTTCTTAGTTAAACCTATGTATCGATGGATTCATCACAATTTCCCCTATCCATAACTTTCATCCAATCAAAAATCGGACGAATAGTTCTGAAGTTGTAAGGGGTTTTGTAGACCCTTGCAATTGGTCAGTTTTCCAACCAATAAACAGCGTTATTTATTTCACGTGATTGTGTGACCTCAATCGTTTTTTAGAGATATTTTGGTGTCTTTGTAAACGTAATGCTTCAAGCTAACGTTCCCTGTAAACCAAACATGCTATATTTGTACAGTTTATTGTGTAGGACCGTGGGAAAGTGACTGCTAATACGGTCTCATCTAACGTTCAAATCTGAAGCCTAACGGACTTTTACAACATGGCTAGACATAGGAGTTTGCGCACGCATCTTGTACAGACGAGCGTTTTCTATATTTTTCTAACTTTTGTTATTCAAATAATTCTAAGTCAAACACTTGTATGAAAAGATAATTTACGAGTATACAGTTCAGTTCTTTGATTTATTCTCTACACTTTGTTATAATAATATTTTATTTTTGGGCAAAGCATATATTAGTAAATTACAATTCTAACTTGGCATACTTTTGATAGCAGGCTTGTAGTAGGAACATAAAATCTCGTGTTTTCAAATTAAGAAATTTGAAAATGTTAAATGGTTTTATTCAGTTCTATTTAGAACTAAATTACGAAACTTTTTTACATTTATGGAAAAAATTACAAAAAATGTTTACTACTTTTTATGTAGACTTTAAGTTGAACTTTTATTTTTTGTAACTGAACATTTTTTGTTTCTTGAGCTAATAACTTTGTAAATTTTACATCTATCATTTTTTTACTGGCATATACAAATTCATTGAACCTTTCTCTACAAAAAAGCTATGGAACACTTTTGGATTGGGGATCATTTACTATTTTTGGCAAATTTTTGAATAAATGCTTGCACACGCCAAAAAATCCATTTTCGTTAAAGCTGCCGGTTCTAGGGTTAAAGGAAGTCATCGATAATACGGCATCACCGGATCCCCGAGCGTGCCGGATTATCGAGGTCTTACTGTTTTAAGCTTGTGCAACTCATGAACAAGCCGTTCAGAAGATCAGCTGACACTGACTGAACCGAAAGTTCAGTATCCAAAAATAATCAGTATAGCAGAACTTCGATAACTCAAGCTAATCGGGGCTAACTGTTCTCCGAACTGTAAAAGCTCGGAATATGCGGAGAAATTGAAAAATTAAAGAATAATATATTTTTTAACGTTTTAATTAGTCAAAATATCATAACATTTAATAGTAGAAAATTTTTAGATTCATCTCTAATTCTAACAGACATAGTGTATGAGTAGGGGTCGGTGCCAACGGGGTCTCGGGATGAGTTGTAAGCTTCGTCAGCGGATAGCGGGTCGCTATCTGGAGAGTACACTGGATTCCTTTCTCCACACCCCTTTTTCCCCAAACATTGGACAATTATAGCATTAGGTGTATGATTAGATTATTGTGCTCGTTGACGTTTTAGATAATGTATTTTGTAAATTTTGTTGTGAATGTTGTTTATTGACCTATATATGAATACTAGGGGCTCTGCCCCTGGACGCATCGCGTCCCAACCCCGCCTTGGTCTTCGGCCTCAGATTGCTGCTTCGCTTCGCTCGCAGTTGGAAAATTCACTAAAGAATCTCGTTAATCTTTGGCTCGTTTGTACATAGGTGACCGAGCATAAATCAGCTGTTTTATTTGGCAGCTGACTCAAACTCATTCAACATTATCTATATAAGGTAAACATGGGAAACATGAAGGATTGTATTCTCGGGTGAATAGCGGCTAAACGGATCTTAAATCTGATGGGAAATCGTTAGTTTGAAATTAAATTTTCTACAACTTTTGTATTTAACATTTTTTGCTATCTCTTACTGATTTCTTACAAAACGCGATCAAAGTGGAAAAATTAAAAACTGAAAAAAATTAACTGGGTGTGCTTAAGACCACACGTTGGAAGTGATAACTTCTATGACTACGGGGATTTTTAACTCGGTAAATGTGTACAATTATAAGGATTATAAAACTGTAGGCCTATTTGTTCAAATTGTTTATTTATATCCGTTATTATATATTTAAAGAAAGGTAAAAATATTATCTTTTAGTTACCTTTTATTTCATATTGATAGATCAAATGATTTAGAAGTTGTTAATATTACAGTAAAGGAATTAATAATCAAATATGTTATACAAAGATGTACGAATGTTTGCGAAGTTAAACAGTAGGTATCCTTCTTTAAATTTGTATAAACGAATATATTGATGATCAAAGGTTAGTTTTATATACAGTTTATAACCCCATAGCAAATCTTATAATGTGTAGAAGCCCATATAACTTATAGTTATAGAAGCCTACATTAGTTGTATAACTAATATATAAGAAAATTAACATCACAAGAAATTTTAATGGTTGAAGTTGTAAACATAACCCCAAAATATAATCTACGCTGGGTTTTGTTTAAGAATTACAGATGATGGGCGAAATCAGCTGTTATATTATATTAACTAATTCTTATGTGTTAATTTGATTGCTATGCTAATAAATGTAAATAATGTATTAATAATATTCCCTCTCCACGATCTGACTTGTGTCTAAACAAAAGCGTGACGCGAGATCTCGCGAGAAATCTGGCGTGACGCGAGATCTCGCGGGAAATCTGGCGTGATGCAAGATCTCGCGAGAAATCTGGCGTGATGCGAGATTTCGAAAACATAGCCAAGTCGAAAGTGCCCAACGGGCCAATAGAAGTTATCACTTCAAAAATCTTTCCTGCCCAAAAGTTGCTTTCAAAATTTAAAATGTTAAATTCTGGCAATTTTCCTAAAAGTTTCTCGTTGAGAGCTTTAATTCAAGTATAAGGTTGATGGGTTCCGATTATGGAAAGTGCCTAGTAATTAATGTCAGTGAATCAGTGAAATCGTCTAGATTTAAGGACGTTGGGCGGAGCCTCCCTTCTCGGATGAATAGTGGATAAATGGATGATTGGATCTTGAATCTGACGGAAAATCTCTTCTTTGAAATTAAATTTTCTACAACTTTTGTGTTTAACATTTTTTGCTATCTCTTACCGCTTTTTTGCTAAATGCGCTCAAAGTGGGAAAATGAAGAAATTTAAAAAATCGAAAAAATCGTTCCCGCCCAAAAAGTGCTTCCAAAATTAAAAAATGTTAAATTCTGGCAATTTTCCCAAATGTTTCTCATCGAGAGCTTCAATTCAAGTATAAGGTTGACGGGGTTCCGATTACGGGAAGTGCCTTATAATTAATGTCAGTGAATCAGTGTTACCGTCTAGTTTTATATAAGTAGATATTGTAAAAGCGTGTGTGTTTTGTAAATGTATGTATTTGTGAAGGTACCTCACGAAGGAGATGTGGGACAAATGTCGAGGACGATATTTTTTCAGAGAGGAGATATTGTTACGATTAGTTGAGGGTAGGTTTAGTTATTTTAATTAAAGATTTATTATATCTAGTGTGAAGAGCTATTGAGTTGTGCAAGATAGACACGGAAGCAAAATGTGGAACCGGAAATGTAAACTCGGTTGCGTAAGAGGTCGTGCAAAGTAGAACAAAACTGCTACAGAAGCAGTTGGAGATGTCAACAGGAAGCTAGACGGCTTATATAGGATAATCCGAATCTTGACCTGTGAGTGGAGAGATGAGGGAGGCCAATGGCCAGTCTGCTACGAGGGCGCTGGTCGGGTGACCAGTGAGTTGAGAGGTTACGAGTTCTGGACCGTTGGAACATCTGGAAGGGTTGTCTCGAGTGAAGAGAAGGAAGGACTAGGACATGTTGAAGATACTGAGTAGCAAAACAAGAGTATTTTGGTCTATTGTTAACCCTGCAACTGTCAATGTTAATGTTTTGCAACGCCAAGTCATTTCGGTGCGTGTGCAAGCATATTTTTAAAAATTCGCCAAATACAGTCATTGTATACCAATCCAAAAGTGTTCTATACCTTTTTTGTAGAGAAGGTTAAAAAAATCCATACATGTAATTAAAAAATTTATTGATGTAAAATTGTAAAAGTTATTAGCCCAAGAAGCAAAAAATGTTCAGTAACGAAAGGAAAAAGTTCAACTTTAGGCCAACATAACAAGTAGTTGGGATTTTTTGTAATTTTTTCGTAAACGTAAAAAAGTTTTGTAATTTAGTTCTAAATAAAACTGTATAAAAACATTTTTCGATTTCAAATTTTTTATTTTGAAAACACCAGTTTTTATGTTCCAAATACACGATTGCTAAAAAATCCGCCTAGTTTGAAACGTAATTTTCTAATACATGCTTTGCCCAAAAACGAAATATTATTATAAATCAAAGAATTGATCTGTATACTTGTATATTACCTTATCATAAAAGTGCTTTACTTAGAATCAATTGAATTACAAAAGTGAGATGAAACAAATGAAACCTCGTGCGGACAAAGGAAATTCAAAATATGACCGTTGAAGACAATGGAAACAGCCTTGTTTTGCAAACTCAAGTGGTAGTATGAATTCTGTGCAAATATCAATTTTCAACTGCTGTTTGAATAACATCTAAGAAGTCAAATATAGTTTGCTTTACACTAAATAAAAGATTGAACTTTGGTCTATAAATAGATATCAAAAAGTCTATTGAAATAATTTGAATTATAAAAGATATCTCCAACGCAAAATGTGTTGTTTTATTGGTTGAAATCTGCTCAATTGCAAAGGTTAGAGACAATTACATATCTTTGGAACTATTTGTCCGATTTTTGATTGGATGGCAGTTTCAGATAGGTGTGATGAATCCTTCAGTATACGGAAATAACTCAGAAAAAATAACGGGCGGGCTGTAGGGAGAGACATAGAAACGGGAATTA
The DNA here is from genome assembly GCA_018207615.1 of Philaenus spumarius. NCBI lineage: Eukaryota > Metazoa > Arthropoda > Insecta > Hemiptera > Aphrophoridae > Philaenus > Philaenus spumarius. The sequence continues at coordinate 25,361 of JAGFPH010007504.1, read as the reverse complement.
AAGGTAGTTTCGGCGCATTAAAATTCGCGCGACATTGGCTTTTAGAAAACTCAAAAACTGCAACGATGATTACGTATGTAAATATACGTTTTAGAAAAAACTTGTAAATGCAAAAATTAAAGTTTAGATCATTTGCTTTCCAACGGTTTTTGATTTATTGCGATTGGATGATTTTTAGTGGGTGAAATATTCAAGTCAAGTTGAGTTGTCACAGACTACACAATTCACTACGGCAGGGCGTTGAGACCACTCAATTTGTGTGGTCTGACAGTTAGAGGGTTAAAGTCACGTTGAATTTAGAGTTTTGGGGTTGATAACATAAACATAGCTTGTTATAGCTTGATACCATAGATCCAGTCTGTCTAGTAAACTCAACACCTGGTATATGAATTGTGTATTAGGTATTATTGTTAGCTAATGTTAAAGAGAAGCACATTTGCCGAGCTAGGATACTTGTTTGAATAAATATAAATAAGCATTCCATATAACTGAACCACTGATGTAGTGTTATTGATCTGTCCTTTTTACCAATTTTAACTTGTTTGAACCCGGGAAACGAAAAGGGGTTGATAATCCTACCCGTATCAGTTCCAGACAAGTTTCGAGGATTGAAAGTGCTGGGATAAGTGTATAATATCTAATGGAGACTATTTTAAGAGGATAGCATTGATGTAGACAAATAGAATTTTTTCTAAAAATAGAGAATGCCTGTTACTTTATGACCACACCTCATGTATTACAATTTAATTATTTTGTTACCAAATGACTATGGTTAGCTGTTTCACTTACAATTAGTGGTAATAGATAAGGTAGACAGAGTATCGTTGATACCGTTGGTAGACGGAGGTTGTGAAATGGTTTTAGAGCCTCTAGGCTTCTGTCCTGGCACCTTCACTGTCACGTACTGCAGAGAGATCTCCTTGCCGTGGACATCTTCCATATAATCCTGCAACGGATAATTTGCGTTGAAAGAGTTTTTGTAATTAGTACAGGTAATATAAGTTTTGCATTGGAATCAATACACCCAGGTGGGATATTTAGCTCACAGATCATTTTTCAAAGCCATTGATGTCATATTTATTGTACAGATATCTGCGTGAAACATGGTACTTCGCCTCGCCCTACCGCAATTGTCCGGGGGAAAGGGCGTAAGTAAAGAAAAAAAACTTTCCCGCACCGCTTTATAATGTGACTCATACTTCAAACTAACTAGTGGACTCACCCTTAACACGTTCACTGCTATGCAAATTTCGTATCTCCTATGCTAGTAGCTGAGCTTTCATTTTTTATATTTATAGCCTAAATGAGTAGAAATAACTTTATTTTTGGACCTTTCTACGTAATAATCATTAATATTTTAAAACTGACGCACATGTGCGTCCATAGCACATAGCTTAAAATTGGCGTGCGAAACACGCATTGCATTGTGTATTGAAAATACTCCCAACGCGCGGGATGTGCGAAGCACGCAATGCATTGTGTATTTAAAATACTCCCAATACGAGGGTTGACGTACGAAGGACTCAATGCTCTGTGCGTCGGCAGCTTTTTACAATAACGTCGACTTTTCGTCATAAATTTTCGAAAATTATTGAAATTACTTTTATTTGAAAGGCAATTAAACTTCGAATGTGGTGATCTTTTTAGATTTTTAATATTTTCATTATTGAATACGAAAAAAATCACAAACTTTGAGTTTGAGTTAAGTTGAAGAACAAATTTAGTTTAAAAGCAAATTTTTAAAACTAAACGTTATCCTCATTCAAACTGTCCTAACCTTTAAAATGATCAAATTATGGATCAACTGCTATAGGAGGTGCAGAGGTGGCCATTTGTCTGATATTATTTTCCACTGTAAATGTATAATGTCAAAGATTTTATTAATGAAATAAAATTTAAGTAAATGTAAAATTTTGTGTGCTCTATCTTAAACTAAAAATAGGAAACTGAAATTGGATCACTATATAGACAAAGTTTTAGTATTTTTCCGGCTTTTAACACACTGCTAGAGATGACAAAAATACTTGTTTCAACAGTTTGTGTTACAGCAAGCTGGAGCAAAGACAGACATCAGTTTTGCATCATCTGGAAGCTCAACAACATAAAACAATTTTCCCTGACCGAAGGAACCCTGGGAAATGATAGTTTAAACGTTAACCAGCAATAACATTTACTTACATGTAGACTCGGATGATACGTAAGTCTCCCGTCGTCGCACAACGTCACGTATTTCTTCTTCCACTCTTTGTTCAAAGCTTTGCTACTTCGTTTGTACAAATATCCTTGCTTTAAAGGAATCGCTCGACCACTGCCAAGCTCGCCTCCGTTCTTCAGTTTCTCGTCGCCTTTCTTAGACGGTGTAAAGAGATTCGATCTTCTACGCGTTTTCCTGAGGAAAAACAAAAGTGTTGTTTTTGAATTAATTCAAAATCATTATTATCTGAATTTGATTTAAATTTTAGTAATGGATTATCACTTCGGTCTGTGTTTCATCAAACATGCGTTTACCTCACCATCCTGTCTGGATCAAGTGCCTCTGTTTTAATCAATAATTATTTCCATGAAAATATTTATTTATTTTATTTAGCATCGATATATAATTCTCCATAACGGAGGTACAAAAAAGTTTATGAATTATTATAAAGTATATGGATTATTGTACAGGAAACTCTACAATAACTTGCTTTTACCCGAATGTATTTAGGGAGAGGGCGGCCAAATAGCGACTCGATGAATAAATGAATAGAGCCTGAGTGAAGAATAAAAAATGTTTGGTTTAAGTAGCCTAGTATTTATTTTTTAAAGATCTTTTCTTCTGTTGTGATTTTGATTTTATTGAATAACTAGCTGGCCCGACCCGGCTTTGCACGGATAGACAAATCAAAGTTAAATGTATATTAACTAGGCCTGTGCGAGTATTCAAACGCCGAGCTTTTTAGTATTCGGCTCGGCTTGAAAATAAAAAAAGTTCGAAAAGATTCGAGCCAAGCTTTTTAATCGGAACCGAGAACCGATGAGCTAAAAAGTCGGTTCTAGAACCGGACCCGATTGATGTTGAATATTGACGTGAATTCGGCAATTGAAACGACCCCTTTATAGTGGTACAAAACAAAAGAGAAAAAAAGAATATTCACACATTTTCGGTTATTATAAAACTAAACTCTTCGCGTTAGTTTATCTGAACACTACATACGTTGCAATTTAGCTCGATCGTGTGGCGATGGTGGACGTGAATGCCGGTTTGATGCACTCATTTCATCAGATAATGTAGCCTTTGTAAATTAATATTTATGCCTAAATTATAATTGTTTTACTATCAGTGATTATAACAATCATTAATCCCTTTATTATTGATAAAAGTTAAAAAAAAATAATAAATGATTAAAATAATTGCGCAAGAAAAAGTGTCAAATAAAATTATTCGGAATCCGATTAGGCATAATATTTTTTTACGATTGACTAGGATTGCGTTAACGCTCGGAATATTATATGGTTTGTTTCTGAACGTTCAATTCGGATGAGTTCAGAAATAATCGGAACTTCAATCAT
>JAGFPH010007504.1:3060-21712 GCA_018207615.1 Philaenus spumarius | reverse complement strand
GTTTTGATTTTGAGTTTTGAATAAATTAATTATTAATTTTTATACTGAAATACTTAGAGTAATCAATTACCTGTTTATGGTTATCCATTCATGATAATTTCCTTTATTAGAAATAGTCTAATAAATGTGTTTAGCTGTAGAAATAATCAAAGCACAAATAAGGTAAGTTATAAGGGCTGTTCCACTGTTCTCATTTCCCTGAGATCAAAAATAATCAAGAGTTCTCGTAAATTAAATTCAGAGCTAGTAAACTTATTAATTTCTGGAAGCTATTTTAAAGTGTTAGAGTCAGTCGAAATACTTATAGAAATAGGTATCAGACACCCAGTTGCATCACCTAAGCTTAAGATAAAATTTTGGCTAAAGGCTTCCAGTAGGTGTTGTAACTTATTATACAACAAAAGAACACGTTGAATTGTTCCGTTGTATAATTGGAGCAGCCAACGAGGGGTTCGTTGTAGTATATATGTGTTCGCACTATAGCGGCCGCATTTTAAGTCCAATTTGGTCCAAATTTGGTACACATGTTGGTTGTCTATGTCGCTCGGACGAGTTCGTTAGCCAAAAAAATCCAAAAGCCGGAAGTACGTTTTTTGACTGGAAGTAACTATTTGTTAAGATTTTTACTACGAGAATGAAGTTTTTTTAGAGTTTTTTCTAAATTTATAAATGTAGGATGTTATTCTGAACATTTAGTTTTTTTACGCGACCTTATAGCTCGCTTGGTTCCCCCAAAATCGATCAAAACGTAAAATACCAGGTAGCAGATTACGGGCGGGCGACTATTAGCCCACTCAATAAATGTTTTCTGTCGGAACTAATTAGTGAAAAGCTGATTTTTTCATGTATGTTAGTTGATTATATAAGGAATAGTTTCTGAAAATTCCCCACCCCTCCCCCTCTAGATCCCCTTTACCCCCAACCCTGCAACTGTCAGACTACTCAATTTGAGTGGTCGTGGGGGCGTGGCTCGTGAAAACGATCAATTTTGACAACTCTACTTGTAATGAATATTTCACCCACTAAAAACTATCCAATCGCAATAAATCAAAAACCGTTGGAAAGGAAATGATCTAAACTTTAATTTTTGCATTTGCAAGTTTTTTCTAAACCGTATATTTACATACGTAATCATCGTTGCAGTTTTTCAGTTTTCTAAAAGCCAATGTCGCGCGAATTTTAATGCACCAACAAAACTACCTTTAATTCCAGTTTCTATGTCTTTCAATACAGCCCGCCCGGTATTTTTCTGAGTTATATCTGTATACTGAAGGATTTATCACACTTTTACCTATCTGAAACTGGCATCCTAACCAAAATCGGACAAACAGTTCCAAAGATATGGAATTGTCTGTAAACCTTTGCAATTGAGCAGATTTCAACCAATAAAACAACACATTTTGCGTTCGAGATATCTTTTATAATTCGAATTATTTCAATAGACTTTATGATATCTATTTATAGACCAAAGTTCAATCTTTCATTTGGTGTAAAGCAAACTATATTTGACTTTTTAGATGTTATTCAAACAGCAGTTGAAAGTTCATATTTGCACAGAATTCATACTACCGCTTGAGTTTGCAAAACAAGGCTGTTTCCATTGTCTTCAACGGTCATATTTTGAATTTCCTTTGTCCGCACGAGGTTTCATTTGTTTCATCTTACTTTTGTAATTCAATTGATTCTAAGTAAAACACTTTTATGATGAGGTAATATAGAAGTATACAGTTCAATTCTTTGATTTATTCTCTACACTTTGTTTTAATAATATTTCATTATTGGGCAAAGCATATATTAGTAAATTACGTTTCAAATTAGGCGGTTTTGTTAGCAATCGTGTATTTGGAACACAAAAACTGGTGTTTTCAAAATAAGAAATTTGAAATCGATAAATGTTTTTATACAGTTCTATTTAGAACTAAATTACGAAACTTTTTTACATTTACGAAAAAACTACAAAAAATGTTTACGACTTGTTATGTAGGCCTAAAGTTGAATTTTTTCCTTTCGTTACTGAACATTTTTTGCTTCTTGAGCTAATAACTTTTACAATTTTACATCAATAAATTTTTTAATTACATATATGGATTTTTTTAACCTTTCTCTACAAAAAAGGTACAGAACACTTTTGGATTGGTATACAATTACTATATTTGGCGAATTTTTGAAAATATGCTTGCACACGCACCGAATTGACTTGGCGTTGCAAAACATTAACATGGACAGTTGTAAGCTATAAATAATTATTTTCCGTGTATTTTTAAATTTAATGTTAAAATTTTAAGGTAAGACAGCAGTCGCTATCTCGTCCATGTCAAAACCGCCATTTTTAGGTATACATAACTTTTACAAATATTAGTCTATCAACTTTAGTTTTTTTTACATAATTTTACACATCATTATCTACAATAATAGGAAGCAAAACAACAATTTTAGCAAAAATGGGTTTTATGTACAACTTTACAAACTTTACAAAATATTTTATAATTATTTTCAACACACAATATTTTTTTTAATCAAAAAGTTTTTTTTTCTAGTGGAAATTGGTTCCTATTTTTATTTTTTAGATTATCAGGAACACACAAAAAAAGTTATGAAAATCGGTTCATAATTGTGGAAAAAAACTGTACAATAAGTCTAAAAAACCACAATTTCGGAAAATAAGAAAAGAAGCCAAAGACCATGTAAAATACTGTTGTTAACCTTACTTGATTATTTAAAAAAAGCCCAGCTCCATAGGAGGGTTCTTCTTCTTTTTCCACATCTTCCAGTCCTCTTTTGGCCGTTTTTTGCCTTCCTGGCTCTTTTTTCAACTTCTAACAGCAACCCAGTAAAAAAAAAGTAAAACAGGAAACACTAACAACACTGAGCCTTGGGAACGCTAAACCTATTGTATAAACAAAATTCCAGCTTTTCAGTAATTACTTCCAATAAAGGCCTATATGTTCTCTTTATTGACTGGGCTAAAAGAAATCATATTGTGTGTTTATCAGTGCAACAAAAAACACCGAAAAAAATACACGTTTAAGTCAATTTTACCATCGTAATACCCATAATTATTAGACCAGCTATAAAACAATAGGCCTTTGCTGCAGATTGACCACTGATCCGACCCGTGAGGACTTGTACGCCATGCACCGTCTCCCTTTGTCAGGCCGATTATGTCAACTGGCTGCACTTAACATTTAAAAAACTTATATAATTTTAAAGATTGCAAAATACCCTACAATTTTTATTTGAAATTTTTTTTATAACTTGTCTCATATCAATAAAAAGTAGGTAAACATGTATTTATTGTAATAAAAAAGTTAAAATTTTAACATTAAATTTAAAAATACACGGAAAATAATTATGTATAGCTTAAACGCTATGAACATTTTTGATAGAGAATATTTTAAGGTTTACAATAACGAAATAAATATGACTCTGTCGCTGTTTATCTCTTAGATATTGACAAAATAAACTAAATAAAGTCTTTCAAAAGTGAATTTTAAAGGAATTTTAAGGGGGATAGCAAGAGGGGGAGGGGTGGGGAATTTTCAGAAAATATTCCTTAAATAATCAACTATCATCCATGAAAAATCAGCTTTTCACTAATTAGTTCCGACAGAAAACATTTATTGAGTGGGCTAATAGTCGCCCGCCCGTCAGTCGGCCGCCCGTAATCGCAGCCAAAAATTGCTGATTCCCCCTCTACTGCGCCAGCACGCACGAAAATAAACAAACCTTTACATCATTAAATTAAATAATCTACTACTTTTATTCGTTGGTTTTTTCCTGTAATGTGACATAGTGTGAGGGTAAAAAAATTGGTTTTCCGGGCATTTAAATTTATTTATAAAAAAACTATTAGGTTTACCGTAAAAATAAGAAGACCATTATTGTAGCCTATGTTATAACGAACACAACAAAAAAAAACATTCAAATTGATCCGATTATTAGTCTAGTACCGTAGATTTAGGGGTTTCCGCAGTTATTGACATTTTCATTCTTTGAGGGGGAGTAGGGGAAAGGCTCCAGGGGGATTTTTGGGGACTTTTGTAAAAATTATCCTCTGGTAGTGGTTTATCGATAGGGAAAAATTCAGCTTTATCCAAATTTTTCCCGAGTGTCATGTTTTTGGGTCTCCCTTGACTGGGCTATTATACTATTATAATGAACACCAGATTCATTCATTTTACATCACAGTAAATTTTTTGTTGTTTACAAAATTTGTGTTAAAATAAATAAATGTTTCTCTCTTTTTAAACGGATGTGTTATTTTATTAGTTCCGTAGTTTTTTGTTCGTTGTTTTTGTTCTATGTAGCCTAGTTTAGATTTCTTAAAATAGGCAATTTTATCACTAGAAATATCAGTGTAGCCGGTCCTAGAACTGCTAGGCCTACGAGTTTTGTAACAGATAGCGATCATGAGAAAAATACCAATACAAATCGAACGGAAAATAAATCCAAATCAGCAATCAGTATTTTTAGGAATAGAAAAAATATTTCAATTAGCCTAATTTCACGTTTTTAGTAGCCTAATAACATACTAAGTAGTGATATACAGTATATGGATATAACATACTAATAATCCATACAGTAGTGATATAATATCTATGAATTCTTAGATAAGTGTTAAATTCAGAGGAAAAAATTGATTTACTAAATCATTTACTAGCTTCGAGTTTTCGTTTACTACCCGACCAGACTCGGGTGAAATACTTCACTACCCGACCAAACTCGGGTAAAATATTTGACTACCCGACCCGAGTGAAAAATTTCACTACCCAACCCGAACCAAAAAATCACTACCCGCAGACCCCTAAGTTTCAACAAATTCTATAAAAGTATTTTTACAAAATCAAATAAAACAATGTAAACATACTAGCTGACCCGTACGGCGTTGCCCGTGGTGGTTGGTATTTTCAGTATTTTTAACGTAATTGTATTCTTTTTAAGTGTTCAGTCAGTGAGTGGTATTTGGCTTTTATATATATAGATCTTAAATAATAAAAGCACTATTGTCATAATAATAAAAGATCTGCAATTATGATTTTAGTAACTTTGATCCCCCCAAACCCCTCCTAAAATTTCGAATGTTTTCAAACTCTTTCTTAGTAAGCACCTATGGCCCTAGAGGAAGCTACATACCAAAATTCATTCCAATCCGTTCGGTAGTTTTGAAGAAATCGGTTTTTAATAATTTTGATCCCCACAAACCCCCTCTAAAATTTTGAATTTTTTAAAACCCTTTTTTAGTAAACACTTATGGCCCTAGAGGAAGCTACATACCAAATTTCATTTCAATCTGAGATAATAAGGCAAGTGACGAAACAAAACATCATCGAATAATTCACAGTAGATGCGCAAGAAGAAAGAAACTCTTCTGCGCATCGGCACAACACTACTGCGCTCTATTGGAAACACGGCGAACTCCTTGCACATCGCTATCGTGATTGATAATGTAAGGTACTGGAAAATCAGTTTCTTTAAATACATTTTGGATGGAAACTACTTTTTTATCTCTGCCGAAACATTATTAAAGAAACGTACTTTAAAACTGTATAATTTTCTACAATATCGATAGTCATAGTGAACTTTTATTTCTAATCAAACATCAGTAGCCTTCCTCTTATGGAAAACTTATTTCTTTCTTTTAATAATAAAAAATTCATTTATAGAAATAATTATTTTTTAAGAGGTTTATAAGCAATGAAATATGTAATTATATGATTTGGTAGTGAAGTTTTACTTTATTTAATGTGTTATTCATCATATAACGCCGATTTAAACTATGTTCCTATGTTAAAAGCCAACCCCAAGCGGCTGGCTGGCTTGCTGAGTGCAGTGCCCTCTTAATAACGCTGTGTGTAAATACGTACAGGATTCAGTTTTAGTGCAGAGTTTTATTCATTTTGTTTTAGTTACCGCAATTAGTTAATACAGAAGAGCGCAGATTTTTAGAAACAAATTGGGACCGAGGGACTTCTGATAACCAATTTGTTTGGGTAATTAAATTCACTGTGAACTCACTAACGACTGAAAGCAGCGGTCGGCCATGCGCTCGGCTGACTCAACAGCGACCGCTGTTCCGTTGAGCGCACAAACTCCCTGAAGTTCACAACTCGGCTGATTATGCGAGTAAAAAACTTTAAATTCGGAATTATTACGAGTAGTACTGTAATGTACTTATTTATTTACAGTACATTTCTGCTTTCAGATAATCGACGCTCTACTGAATTAACATATTAATTTGATTAAGTTTAGTTAGTTGAGGATATGTGGATACTTAACCGGAGTAGGCTAGTCTTTTCATCAATGGCATCGAAAATGTGGCAATATTTTATAATAGATGTTGAGAGTGACTTTTTGTCCGTAATTTAACTTAGCTGAATACTTTTATTGAAGTGAAAACGTCTATATATATATATATATATATATATATATATATATATATATATATCCTTGTGTATAGTAGGCCTATATATGAAGAACAAGGACCGATGACAATGCAATATTAATTTTTTGGGTGTAGTAAGTGAGCACTGATCATGGTCCCCAGAACACGACGTGATTTTCACCCCCTTCAAAACGTCGGATTGATTTGAAACTTTGCACACTTATCAAGGACCGATGACAATGCAATATTAATTTTGTTGGGTGTAGTAAGTGAGCACTGATCATGGTCCCCAAAACACGTTTTCAGGTGTCATTAAAAACTTTATAAAATGGTGATTCACGACGATATACAAAAACTTCGGGAGCCCATTAATTTTGTTGGATGTAATAAGTGAGCACTGATCATGGTCCCCAGACTAAAAAATAAGAATGTAAATAATACATATACATTAGGCCTACTTTTTTTACTCTATTGCTGTTAAAATTAAGTATTTATCGTTTTAATCCCCAAATGTTACCTAGTACTACATTGAAGTAAGTAATAAGAAAGCTCGGCTCGTCAAAAGCTCAAGTTCGTGAGCTATATAAAAAGCTCGGCTCGGCTCGAACTCAAAAATCTAGGCTTGCACAGGCCTAATATTAACAAAACATATATTATATCAATAAATATATTACACTATGTATTTCTTATGGGGATTTTTAGTAACTTTGACCCCCCCAAACCTCCCCTAAAATTTAGATTTAAAAAAAAAACTCTTTCTTAGCGAGCACCTAGGGCCCTAGAGGAAGCTACATAATAAATTTCATTCCAATCCGTTTGGTGTTTCTTTTTAGTAACTTTGACCCCCCAAACCCCACTAAAATTTCGAATTTTTTAAAACCCTTTCGTAGCGAGTACCTAGGGCCCTAGAGGAAGCTACATACCAAATTTCATTCCAATCCATTCGATGGTTTTTTGTAGTAACTTTGACTCCCCTAAAATTTTGAATTTTTGAAAAACTTTCTTAGCGAGCACTTATGGCCCTAGGGGAAGCTACATACCAAATTTCATTCCAATCCGTTTGATGATTTTAGAGAAATCGTGATTTTGTAACTTTGTCCCCCCCAAACCCCCCTAAAATTTCGAATTTTTTTAAACCCTTTCTTAGCGACCATCTATGGCCCTAGAGGAAGCTACATACCAAATTTCATCAGTCCATTCGGTAGGTTTTGATAAATTGTGATTTAGTAACTTTGAACCCCCAAAACCCCCCAAAAATTTAGAATTTTTGGAAACCCTTTCTTAGTGCGCGTCTAGAGCCTATAAAGATTATTAGTGCCAAATTTCATGTTTGTAGGCCTCGTGGTTTTGAAGAAACTGTGATGAGTCAATGGTATTTGGCTTTTATAAGTATTAAACAAGAGCCAAGTTTACCTTATCACAGAAAGATAATAATTCGATGAGCCAGCTGAACCTAAATACGCCTGAAACCGAATTGGAATGAAAGCTGGTTTTGTTTCCTTCACGTTTTCCATCAATTTTATGGGAAGGAAGTTATCGCAACAAGCGTCCGGTGAAACGGATACCGGGTCCGTCAGAAAGAAGGAAGGATTAGATACAACAGCTAGGCACTAGTAGAGTTGTTGCCACCTGCCGGTTGCGTTCATCCGTTTTTCTTCTCACACAAATTAGATTTTTTTCTCCTTTTTTTTCCGTTAGACGATGCCGTACTAATGGACAGACTGCAGGATGACAAAACGGACAGTTCGGACAACCTAGCCATTGCCGTCCGTTTTTAGAAGAAAACAGAATCGTAACACAACGGAAGGAAAAAAACGGATGGTGCAAACCTACACTAAGGCGAGGTCGAGAGCATTTGCCGCGTCTATTTGTGATCCGAGTTCAGTTTGAGCGTTCACCTCCTCCTCAATTGCCTGCGAGCCAATCGACCGATAGAACTGACTCTAGCAGATGTTCCCGCATTTAATTTACGCCTTAACAAGTCAATACGTTGATACTATTCAGGAAATCCGCCTATTTCGAATTTCCGCTAAACCGAACAGTGTTCCGTCCCAATCAGTTCAGAATAGCGAAACTCTACTGTAATAAACAAAGTGTAAAATTAGTTAGGGGTTTTTACAGTACTCTAAGGTTAACTTTTGCTATTGTTAAGCTAAGCTTTCATTGTCTCTATTTTTTTTTTAAATCAATATACAACTATCGTACCTAAATTGTCTTTTAATCTGCATATTACCTGACAGTGGTTGGTGTAGAACTAGGAGTAGGAAGGTCTTTAATATTTGGTGCTAAATTATCGACTTTGGTAATATTATTGTTGTCTAGGAGGAGATCAGCTTTATGCAGCTGGTGACTGGACGACGACAGAGCGTGCGGAAGTTGCCTCGTCAATCCTGCAGTGTCCTGGAACAAACGTATAAAAGAATGTACAAACACTAATAGAAATGGACAATCTCGCTAAGGACAATGTTGTTCAACTAAACCTTTGCAGGAAAATAAGATATTGAGCAAAACTAAGGATTCATATTACTACAAATATGTACGATAGCACATAATGCTTTCTAAAGGTGGGAATTACTGTTACATTGTGGGGATAGGCTACAACATCCCATGCATCTTGGTAATAGGTTGCAGTAACCTATTAAATTTGAAACGCAGTAAGAAAGTTACCAGTTGGCTGTTTTTTCAAAGAGTATTATTTTTGCCAAGACAATATTTTGCAACGTAACATTGTAGATGTGATTACAGCTGAACGACAATTATCCTATGTAATTGGGGATCGGGGGTGTTCAGATAACTGCTCATTCGACTGTTGTTGAAGGATCGTAGAGCAGTTATAACGGACAAATACAGTGTTATCAACACAAACCTATAAAATGCATTTTAAAACACCATGAAATACATTTCTTAACTGTTTAAAATACTTTCAGAATACAGGTTTATTTAATACATACAGTAACTCCAAAATTTTGTTTGTGGTTCAGTCCTATCATTCTCCTGTTTCTTTTAGTGTGAAATATTGTTACGTTTCCAATTCCATATTCCCGAGCAACTTGATCCACTAGAACTTTTAACTGCTCAATTATTGTAAGTTTATCAGAAACACTAAGCACTATGCGTTTATATTTGAACGACATCGGCAACAGTGCGAACTAAACAGCACAACAAACAGCACTGGCGAAGAGAGTCAAGTCATGTACGCCAGAGGATGGTCAGTGCTACTACGGGCCACGTTTACTGCCTGGAACGATTTTGGTTAACCGACGTTTCAGATGGCAGTATTCAGATATTGAACACTCTATGTGCTTGATGCTAAAATAATATTGTCTGCAGCGATATGTTGACTTTTAGAAGTAATAACATTTATGGAAATTGTATTAAATCAAAAATATTGAATGATAAAAACCACAAATTATTGATGATAAAACATAATGAACCACATAAATTTGATAAAGGCTCTGCTCCAGTAAAAGAGAAAGCAACCGGCTCCACCCTATAGTCGTATGGGTTCCATGCAGCTGAGCGCTTTCACATTGCCTCATTTAACCCTTAAACCGGTCATGTTAAAGCGAAAATTGACCAGCCCGTTTTTAGCGTTTTGCAAGCATATTTTTAAAAATTCACCAAATATAGTAAATGAACCCCAATCCAAAAGTGTTCAATAGCTTTATTGTAGAAGAAACTTCAAAGAATTCGAATATGCCACTAAAAATTAGTTTATTTTGAAATTGTAAAAGTTATTAGCTCAAGAAACAAAAAATGTTCAGTAACGAAAGGAAAAAGTTCAACTTTATTCCTACATAACAAGTAGTAAACATTTTTTTGTATTTTTTTCGTAAGAGTAAAAAAGTTTCGTAATTTAGTTCTAAATAGAACTGTATAAAAACATTTATCAATTTCAAGTTTTTTACTTTGAAAAAAACAGATTTTATGTTCCAAGTACACGACTTTTAACAAACCTAGGCCTAGATTGTAACGTCATTTACTAATATATGCTTTGCCCAAAAATGAAATATTATAACAAAGTGTAGAGGATAAATCAAAGAAAATAACGGTATACTTGTCTTTCCTTAGTTCACAAAAGAGTTTGAGTTATCTTTATTTGAACAACAAAATGACATCAATCTAATGAAAAGTCCCCAGTCTACACGCTGCGTATAGGACGGGACATTTGAATAGCGTGGGAACCCACGCGCTAGACTTTCTCACTAGAACGTAATAATTATGTACATTTCAACTGTCGTCTAGACAGACAAAAAACCGGTTATTTCTGGATTACTTCCCACCGTTACAAAATTCAGACTTTGCTGTACAAAATGGTGTAAAGAAATCTGTCAAAACATTTGATATGGTAGGCGTAAAATCACTTGACAAATGGGCTGTTTCATTGGTTGAGAAACTGTCCAATCGCAAGGGTTTACAGTAATTCTTGGAAAAAATACTATTTTTATAGTGACATCTGATTGGAAGGCACCAACAGAAAGATAAAACCTTGACGAATCCAATGGTATCGTTATAATACCCAAAGAAATATTTGTGTAGATGGTTTTGAACGTTGAAGAAGTGGGAAATAACAGTACAATTGTATGCAGATTCGCGCACGGAAAGAGCTGTAGACCGATATGCATATTTTAAAACGATGATTACGTATGTAAATATACATTTTACGAAAAAGTTGTAAATACAAAAATTAAAGTTTAATTCATTTCCTTTCTAATGGTGCCAGTTTTATTACGATTGGATGATTCAAGTGGGTTAAATTATCGATTATGCAAATTTTCGCAAATGTTCGAAATTGTTGCGTTCTGCGCCTGAGAGAGGGTTATGCATGACCTTCTGCCAGTTCCAGGGTTAAAACCATTTTATAAATACAGTAGAGCCCAGCTATTCCAAACCCCGCCTATTCCGAACAGAGTTCAGAAAAAAATACCGATTTTAAAACATAAAAACAGGAGAAATTAAAAAGACGTTAGTGAAAAAACGTACATTTATTGTTATGCAAATAAGTTAAAACATAAATAGAGGCCTAAGTTTGATGAAAACGCCTGAAATCAAATTGGAATGAAAGCTGGTCTTGTTTCCTTCACGTTTTCCGTCCGTTTTGCGTGAAGGAAGCTACGGCAACAAGCGTCCGGCGAAACGGATACCGGATCCTTCAGAAAGAAGAAAGATTAGATAAAACAGCTACGCACTAGTAGTGTTGCTGCCAGCTGCCAGTTGCTTTCATCCATCATTTTCATTATCTCGAAGGAATTTTTTGTCTCGATCTCTTTTCAAGATAATGCGGTACTGACGGACAGACTTGCGGGATGACAAAACGGTCAGTTCGATCAACCTTTTAGAAGAAAATGGAATCATAACCCAACGGAAGGAAATAACCCCGGATGATGTAACCATACACTAGAGTGAGGTCAAGAGCATTTGTCCCATCTACGTGTGATATGAGTTTAGTTTGAGCCTTCTCCTCGCTTTCTTCCGAGCCGATCAACACTGTATAGAAACAGACACTAGCAGATGTTGTTAATTTACGCCTTAACGAGTCAATACTTTGATATTATTCATGAAATCCGCCTATTACGAATTCCCGCTAAACCGAACAGTGTTCCGTTCCAATTAGTTCCAAATAGCGTGACTTTACTGTATATCTTTAGTAATTGCGTAGTGAGAAAAAAAACTGAACATTCTTTATAAAATTGCGGATCCATCTTGCAATTAACTTTTAGTTATAAATTTGTTTGTTGTGTAAGAGAAAAATTCAAATTTGGTTGTTAAAAAATGTCAATTACAGTAGACTCCCGATTATCTGCGATAATGGGTGGCTGAACTACCGTGTATAATCGAAATCGCGGATAATCCGAAACTAACCTAAAATGCCCTAGAAATAGTTAAAAAAAGACCGTAAAACTAAAATAAGTGCTTAATTAATCTTTACAAAGGTTCAGGTAATAACAATTAATTTAAATATGTACAGTATTACATACCTTTATATGTTGGAAAAATTACATAGTTTCACACACACTATTTACGTTATTTAATTTTTGGCGATCGCGGTATTTTTTGGCGATCGCGGTTAAGCCGCAACGCAGGTAATCCACTCGTGGATAATCGGGATTCTACTGTATATAATAAACTAACGGGATTAAAAAAAATGTAAAACACAAAACGGATGCGTTTTTTTATTGTGGTTAAGGGTCTGCTATAGTGGTAGCCATCTTGGATCTTTATCCCATAAGAGCAATGTTAAATTTAAAACCAATTATTTAATTTATTACTTTCTCCCCCTATACCATAGTATATGGAGAAAGTATTGTATTCGTCAAAATTTTCGAGTTTGAGTTTTTGGTGGAAATATCCGTTTTGGGTCCCCCTGAACCTAAAAAAGTGGTTTTCGGAGTGATGTCTGTGTGTGTGTGTCTGTGTGGATGTTATCAGACCTAGAGCCTAAACCAGTTGTCCGATTTTGATGAAATTTGGTATAGAGGTACTAATCCACGGTATCTCCAGGCGTTTTTTTCATTTTTGTGAATTTTTTATTTTTAAGGGTAATTTTCCCATAAAAACCCTTAAAATAACGGAAAAATCAACTTTTCTCAAAAAAGGCTATAACGATTTTGATTAAAATTTTATAGTTTGTTAGGGAAATAAAGTACTATAAACTGTAAAATTTTAATCAAAATCGTTCGAGCCGTTTTTGAGAAAAGTTGGTTTTTCCGTTATTTTATGGACGTTTATGGGAAAACAACTTTAATATAAAATCACCTCTACTACCCCACCCTACAAGTCACCGTGAATCTGTTTAATAATTTAAATATGTTTGTGAGAAAGTATGTGCCAGTTCCTGGTACCGTTTATTTTTTATCATAAAATTGTTTGCAAGGTCTCATTTTAACCACAGTCACAATACGCATCCGTTTTGCATTTCACATTTGTTTGAATCCCGTTCATTTGTCACATAATTGACATTTTGAAGTACCAAGTTTGAACTTTTTTCTTTACACAGTAAAAAATTGATAATTAAAAGTGAATCACATGCCGGATCCACAATTTTTTAAAGAATATTCAATTGTTTTTTCGCAGCACTCAATTACAAAAGATGGATTTATAAAAATGGTTTGAAATGAGGCAATGTTATAAAGCGCTCAGCTACAAGAAATTGCACTGTTTAGATACAGTTCTATAGAGTGAAGCGTTGGAGTCGCCAGCTGCTTTCTCGTTTACTGGAGCAGATCCTTAAGATAAGTCCTTGCAAACCAATTTGTGACAAAAAAATTAACAAAATAAAAGATTTTAAATGTAACATTGCCCTTAAGGGATGAAAATCCAAGATGGTCACCACCACAGCAGACCCTTGAGCCCCCAGTGTAGAGTCTTACACATTGAGGAAGAATAAGATTTTTGTACATCTCAGGAAAATAAAATGCCTACTGTTTAGATCCGCATTCACTTTACTTTAAGTGAAACTTACCTTATGTGAAAGAGTATGCGCATGATTAGGCGAATGAGGTGAAGGCGTCGGCAGAGCTAAGGGTGGTGAAGGCGCAGGAACCTGTAGGCGTGGTGTAGGTGTTATAGGATTACTAGGTGTCGATGGCCTAGAGTTACTAGGTGTAGCCAGACATGTTGTTGATTGTGATAGCCTCTGTTGGACTATCTTCTGACAGGCTGTAACAAACGAGCGACGGAATTAGAATCACTATTTCCCTTAAGCTGGACAGAGTAAAATCACAAATTCTAAATAATTTCAACACTTCAACAGAGTTTGTGGAAGTTCCAATTGAACAAAGTACAGAATATACACTCTAGGCATAATATACGCACATTGGAGCTCAGTTATAAAAGACCAAACTTTTGTTACAAACACTTTATTGCCTTGTTGGAGGCTGTTGACGTCAGAGCATTTTTAATTAAAAACAACACACTTCTCGCACAGTTTCGTAAATTTGTTTAATGTTTAATGTGTTATTAATTTAGTACATCACGACAGAGTTATTATTGACCGAGCGTAAGCGAGGTCTCCGTTTTAACTCGACCGTTCGGCATTTCGTCTGTGTGTCTGTCTCACGATTACGGCCAAACGCCTTGACCGATTTTGATGATTTTTTGCATGAATGTTCCTTATTCCTAGGCCGAGCCATGTATATATACGGATTTTTCCCATTTTTCATTTTTATCTCCTTAAATAAAATAAAATTGGCGGCCGGACCGTTTCTCTCAGTGTAAGCTTTTTTCCAAAGCCAGTTTGTGGCTTAACCGTAAGTCCAATTTAAAAACTAATAACATTTTGCTGAAAGCAAATTAAATTTTAAACAAAATTGTATTCTTGATTTTTTCCGTATCTCTAACGGTAAGCTCACAAAATGGCCGTAAACTTTGAATTTGTTAAAAATCGTCCAAGTTTTTGTATTTCAACCATGTTTTTATACGTTTCTTCTAAACCAATTCAAAAGTGTTCCATAGCTTTTTTGTAGATAAAGGTTTAAAGAATTCATATATGCCAGTAAAAAAAATTATTGAAGTAAAATTAAGAAAGTTATTACCTCAAGAAACAATTACGTTCAGTAACGAAAGGAAAATGTTTAACTTTAGGCCTACATAAAAAGTAGTAAAAATTATTGTAATTTTTTTCATAAATGTAAAAAAGTTTCGTAATTCAGTTCTAAATAGAATTGTATAAAAATATTTATCAATTTCAAATTTCTTATTTTGAAAACACCAGTTTTTATGTTCCTACTAGAAGACTGCTAACAAAACTAGGCCTGTTTTTTAGGAATATATCATTTGCCCAAAAATGACATATTATTATAAGAAAGTGTAGAGGATAAAATCAAAAAATGTAACTGTATACTTGTAAATTATCATTGTAAATTTCATAAAAGTATTTGACTTAGCTTTACTTGAATTACAAAATGAGATGAAACAAATGAAACCTCTCGGCGATAAAGGACATACAAAAAAATGACTGTAGGACACTGTGGGAAGTGTTGGTACATGGGTTGAGATCACAACGCTTTAACATCGTTTGTTTTCATTATTTCTAATATTGGAGTATGATATGGAACTTAAGTTAACTTATGATACATTGTTAAGTTTGAGTTATTTAAGTATGTAAATATTTAATTGTATGTTGTCCCTCTATAACTCGATATTTTTTAGCTATCTTACGCATTATTAATCTAAATAAAACACAATGCCTCTAAAAGAAAATCTTTAGCAGTTAAAGCTCAAGAAAAGAAATAAAAACGAGAACTAGAAATCCCGGAATCGCGCGAATTGTAAATAATGTTTCACTGGCTAAACCTTGTTCTTACTTCCTTACTGGCACACTATTTCTAACCTAAGCTCAAAACCACATTTGTTATTTCAACGAGCGAGGTCTACTGTTCACAGAACTACTAGTTGTATTGCTTGTAACCAAAGTTACAACATTCTTCATCTGACTGAGCTTGTTCAACTTATATTCAAATAAATATGATATTCAGTTGGCTCACCGTCTTGAAAAACTCTCTCCACATTAAGGCCATAAGTTGCGCAAGTCTCGTAATACGAACACCTCTTTAAGTCGGTTGCGAGCTTCCTCGCCCGTGCATCGTCTATCACACGTGGGTTATTCTCACTGATAGCATCTAAACACAATACATAGTTAGTGAAATTACATATGCAAATTGGGAAAAACCATCACTGACACTTCTATGAGATGTAATAATTGATCAAAGAGGGTAGTGAGATTCAGTCAGGTTTTACTTTAATTTTGAAAACATATTTTTTGGTAGTTGATCACTAAACAGAAAAAGTAAGGTATTTATAAACTTAATACTGTATATTAAATATAGTAATTATATCCCAATCCAAAAGTGTTCAATATATTTTTTGTAGCAAAAGGTCCAAAGATTTCAAATATGAAACTAAAAAATTGTTTGATGCAAAACTTTAAAAGTTATTAGCTCAGGAAACGCAAAATGTTTGGTAACGGGAGGAAATCCAACTTTATGCATACATCAGTAATAACAAAACATTTTTGTATTTTCTTCAACATTAACAAAAGTTTCGTAATTTAGTTTTGAATAGAACTGTATAGCAACATATATTAATTTAAAAAATAGTATATTTCACAACCAGTGGGAAAAGTGGGAATTTTTAGATGCGAGTCGTAGACGAACGAAATCTGAAGAGAACATTTTCCACGAGTTTTGAACACTATTTTTCACGATACTATAGCAAAAAATGATTTGATAAAACAGCAAAAAATATGGTTATTAACATTTATTTTTCTTCTTCCTAACTTAACAGGGTCTTCTTTCCCCGCTAATTTTTCCAAGTCCGTTCCCTTGGCAGTGGTTGCGCTACATAGTACATAGGGACAGCGGGAATCTCGTTAATCCATTCATGCGCGTCTGTTTTAAACAGATGGGCATTATTTCAATATTGTATTGTTGTAATCAGCTGATTTATCCTCACTAATAAGAACATAATCTATCCCCACTAGTGCGGACATGACGAACTTTACCTGACAATATACGCAATAAAAAAGCAACTGATATTCCAGTAGTATCGTGAAAAAACAGTTTTTATGTAACTACTACGAGATCATTTGCAAAATTCAAAGGGCCCCTATCATGCCTAAGACCGCCTTCTCACTAGGTCACAGCCACCGCGTCGCAGCCAGCCGTCAGCCACTTGATCTGTAAAATTATACACTGAGTCTTTTAGGAGCCCTTCACACTAACGGGTCCAGTGACCAGGTCACCACGGAACTACGTCGAAGGCCGGTGGCTGCGACTGTGCTTTTCAGCAACTCAACTCGTAGAGGGGCAATGTAATATACGCGGCACTTCTCATCAGGTGGTTGCGACCTAGTTCTCGGGGGTGCGGTCGCAGCTTGTTTTTGTCGTCTGGCCCTTCCTGTATAAACACCAGCCACTGCTGTCCACTTTTTTGAAGCTGCTCACGTGATACTTTCTTGGTTTGCGGCTGTTTGTTTTGAGTATTATTTGTTATTTTACAGTGTTATTTATTTTCTCTTCTGGTAAAGTAGAGCGTCTGAATTTGGTACCAGTCCCAGTTAAATCTTCTTTAATATAACCAAGAAGCTCCTTAAATGTTGTTAGTGACATCGTGAAGAAGTTAAAAAACTTGTCTTCAATGTTCATCAAATAAAGTAAAATATATTCCTCTTCTCAAGAATTGGATGTATCCACATTCTTCGTCTTCTTGCCCGCCTTCTTCTTTTATGTAACAAAAGCACAAGCACGATTTCCTCATCACTTGACTCCATATTGACGAATGAACCAGTACGATACTTCGAGAAGGTCGCAGCCACCATGTGTGAAGGGAAAAGCTCGGCTGTGACTTGTACAGGTAGATGGCTGCGACCTAGTGAGAAGGCGGTCTAATGGGTAATCCACCACTGAGATTGATGTTTGACGGCTATTTTGAGAAAATTTAATGTTCTCACTGTAAACAATTTAAACATTGAACATCGCTGGGAAAAGTGTATTAAGCAAATAGGAGACTAAATATGTTGAGAAGTAAAAATATTTTTTCCTAAATATTGGATGATTTTTTGTTGTTGTTAGATTTAGTACTTTTATGTTCCTCTTGTACGTAAGCCATAGAAAATATATTTCGTGTTAGTGAAATGTTTGCACTGACAGCTTAAATAGTATGCATTTCGGACCAAGCACTTGGAGGGATAAATTTGTAATTTACTACTTGGTTAATACGTTATACATTTTCATAAATTATGGCTTCCTGGAAATCTCGTAAAGGGTTCCTTATTTTGATCAAGTTAATACAGCTAGTTCTAAATATTTACCTTGAGTGCCTACTAGGATGAGGGGTATCTCGGCAGAGTTGCGGTAGTGCGCCATTTTGGTAAAGTAGTTGTAGATGGCGTTGAAACTGGCTTCGTTCTCCAGACTGAACACAAAGATGACTGCGTCCACCCACGCTGTGAACTGCAACAGTAAATATCAAAAATTAATGACAACACTTTTCAAAAGTTATTCTAGAAAGAAACAACTAAAACATTGAAAAAATATTCCTGAGTTGACAGCAGCGCTCTAAGTGGCAGAGCTGTACACTACTAGCATTGAGTTTGTGTGCGTTTCATTCTTCCGCTAGCAAATATAGGGCAGCTTCATAAAGGCGGAAACTGGAGGGTTACAGACGTAACCCTGACTGTAAACGAACTGAAATGCGCAATGCAAAATGCGCACACATTTAAAACTGAAATGCGCATGCGTGACAATGCAAAATGCGCACACATTTAAAACT
>JAGFPH010007503.1:50877-64853 GCA_018207615.1 Philaenus spumarius | reverse complement strand
AAAAACGGTAAGTTACATTCTTTTTAAATTTCTTTTTACAGTCTTTTAATTGATGAATTTTAAAAAAATCAAGGAATCAAGGTGCACTCTTGTGAGCAACAAGCTCCAAGAACGATGGGTTAAAACAACGTTTGCCCCACCATTGTGTAATGTTGTTAGAAAATCGTTAGCGAAATATGCAAATTTGAATGTAGCTTTGACGGCTGATAATAATCTTGGTAAGATGTTGGGTAATCCTAAAGACAAAATTCCAGAACACGACAAATCCGGAATTTACTGTATTAACTGCGAAATGTGTCCTAAAAAGTATATAGGTCAAACCATAAGAAGAATGAAGATACGAGGTAAAGAACAATTTTCTCATTTAAAATATAATAGGCCTGATAAATCTGCTATGGCTAAGCATTGTTTAGATGAAAAATCATCATTTTAAAATAGAAAATTCTAAACTGTTAAAAAATGTAACTAAACCCAACACATTGGACGCTTGGGAAACTTTTTATATTAACAAATACCGTAACATAATTGTGAATAATGAATTAGGTCCTTTACAGAATTCTTTATTAATGTAATAATGCTATGTTTTGTTAAATATTAATATTAGTTTATCAATCTTATTTAAGTTATATTGTTAATGTTATGATATTTGATTAACGGTAGGCGGTGGTTACCGCCTTAACATAGGTTTAGGACACGCCCCCTGTAGGGTACGCCCCTTCTGGTTAGGTATTTATACGGTGTGTTGTCACACTGTTAGATCAGTTATAGTTTGGTTACTGTAGCCCGTGCATCACTGAGGATGGCGACATTGTCGTTGAAACGCGTTTGAGGTTAGTAAACGTATTTATTGTGAGATTTTGTGTTCAGGTTTTATTTTATCTAATTTAATAATAATATAATAAATTACGAGACAAATACATATTAATCAAAAAACTATTTTACAAACAACAACACCAACATTATTGAATATATATTACCTTGTTTTTGCCTTACCCACTCTTCGCTTTCTATTGTCTGAAAGTATTGGTACATAAAGATTAAAGCAAAAACACTGGAATTATTCAGCTTGAACGTAAATTATTGTTACAAGTTATATCAAATATATTCACCACTGTACCAATAAAAATATTAAGTTTTTCTACCTTTTAAAGTTGTAAAGCATTCATTTTAAAAATTAATCTTAAGGTTGGTGTTTATTGTGTGATGAAGTTTATACAATCAGAAATAATAAATCGAAAATAACTGGTGTTTCATTAGAAAAACATATTTTATAACGTGGAAAGTCTTATTTAAAATTAATTATGAATGAGTACAATTATAATTAAAATGATTCCACAACTTTAACTGCAATTACTAATACATATTAATACTTGGTTTATTATAATACAATGACAATAATAAATACAAATTTAGAAAGGTTGTAGTCCTTGTATTATATAGACAGATTATTATAGTTAATACTTAAAATATTCTCATGTTTTATCGCACTTTATTGTAAATGGATTAGATAAGCCTGTAATAACATTGATAATCTGTCGAATAAAGCAGAGTGTCGGATATAACAAGAGATTGCTGTCATATATCCTCAATCATATCAAGCCCTTTTTATCCTCGAAGATATAATACTAATTTATTGCTTTAACTTGAACATATATCTTTAAAATTCACACGATAAAAGTCGTATTTATTTTTATTTAAATTTGTGAAAAGTCAGTTTTATTTTTTTCAAATTGACTAAATAAAATATTATTATGTCAGTGCATGTTTTAAAAATATTTTACATTGAGATGGGTTTGTTTATTGGGTACTTTTTGTGTGTCATCATATTCAGTAAAATTGTTCCGGTAAAAAACAAAGTGAGGATAATTGGTCTGCAATGCAGTCAAAACCTAGTTTTTTATACATATATTTTGGTACCTTTTTATTATGTACAAAAAAACGTACAACCTATATTAAAGTTGTGTTTTCCGGAGTATATTGAATGTTACCAATCACAATATTTTAATATATGAAATATAATTTTGGATTAGTAATATGGTATTCTAAGTACAATATTATTGTTTTAGCTTTAACATCTTTCATTTGAATATAAGAAATAAAATATAATACAACAGATTTAGTTATAGATCCGTAACTAGTAAAATGCTTTATATAGTTCTTAACCAAAGTGTTACATATACTTAAATAAGTTTAAACACTTTATTCGTTTCACAATGCCTCTCTTCATGCAAATGCAATAAACACGACTTAATAATAATCTATTTAACAACCAAGACAACCTGGGACACTTACTACGCACTAAAGTTTATAAAAACAAGTTCATTCAAATTTAAGTCAGTAAAGTTTCAACTACGCTTTTGTGAACCGATATTTATTTTTAGTAACAGTTCATCAAGTATTGTATGCGATTTATTTAAATGATTGAAACAAGAAATGGTTAGATGGAACTTTTACATTAAATAATATGTTGTATTTAGTTTAAAGAAATAATTTGTATTTATGACTGTAATCACTACACTAATACCAGCAAATTGAAATGGCGTAGTGTTTAGTGCGGTCATTCAATTTTACTACAGAAGGAACCTCCAACATAGATATGCATATTAGTCTAATTTTCATACAATTAATTTGTTAAGAAAATTCACTCCAATAACAAAGAACAAATAATGAAGACTGTACTGACTTAATCTTTTAATATATTGAGCTGATCATTTATTTTACCTTTTTCCGAAAATTGTATATTTGTCGTTGTATCTAAATAGTATAGAATTAAGTTGTAGTTTATAGGCCTAAGTGATTGACTGTATTTATAATATATCATATCGAATGTATTCTACTTTTTTATTACTATTGAAACATAATATTTGTGAAATTAATCTGGAAAAGTTCAAGATAAACTAATATTTAAAATTTTAAATATCTCATAGTTTAAACTCCTAATTCGAGTTTAGTCTTGGCTTTGAAGCACTCTATTGTCTACTAGTAACTACTTCATATGATTGACCAAATAGTATCAAGAAATATAAAATATTATGTTTGAAAATTATTTAAATGAAACAAAATATGAAGTTCTTTACATTTTAAATAAATTGGGCCGCTAAATTTGTACTTTACTCTTTATTGATGCGGAGAATACGTGACGAAGTTTGGTGATCAATGGTGATGGAAGGGAAAAGTGCTGAAAGTCAGTATTACAGGGAATCTGCTCGGTAAGAAAACGTCTGTACCAACCTAATATAACATATATTTTAAACGCAACTTATAAAATATAAATTGTTAGTACTTCCATTTAAAAACGAACTATGTCAACTCCAGTGTTGGTTATTTACTGGTCACTACTATTCACTATATAAAAAAAAGAAAGAAAGGAAATATTTATGTATATATTTTTGATATGTTTGAAAATATGTTGTGACTCAAATTTGAGTTTGTCTAAAAAGCCCCCCCCCCCACACACACACTATCGTACACGCTCCCTGAACTTGACTTTACGTCAAACATAAGTTTGTTCCACACACAGTCGAACGTCAGATCGAGCAAGTTTTGCATATCATCAGTTGAAAAATAGATTTTTGCAATATGGCGTTCAAGTTTAAAATTTCCAACTGAAACCTTTATTTTCTATTGCGTTTTGAGATTGTAGCTTACTCATAAATGTATAATATTTTTCTTTTCATATTTTTGAAAAACCTGACCTCATTCGTGTAAACTGGGCTTGCAATATTTATTTATATATTTTTGAAAAGCTCTATCTTCTTGGGGGAAAAAAATTTAACAATAAATTTCATCAAAAAAATATTTGAAGTTAAATGTTTTTTCAAATCATGCCATAAAAAGTACTCATTAAATAAAAGTTACTGGTTTCAGATTGTCGACAAATTATTCGAACTTAAGGATTTAAAAATTTAGTTTGTAAGAATGAATACTTTTTATGGTGTGACTTGATAAAACATATCATTTCAATTATATTTCAATGATAATTATTATTTGATCACTTGCTCTCAAGTAGCTGAAATTTTTCAAAAATATAAAACTACAGATTTCCCATTTACATGAAAAGTTTTTGTTTTTAAAAAATATGAAAAGAATCAAATGTCTTAAAATTGTGTATACAATTTGAAAACGTAAAACGTAATCGTCAATTTATAACCAATTTAAATTTGGACGCTGTAATTTAAAAATGGCTAATGTTATAAAAATTGTATAAACCATCAATTTTAAAATTAGATCGTTTTCATCTTAAATTAGAGGTCAAATATTTTGTACACTTTCTTAGAAGCCGAGAAATCCAACCGAGTCTAGACTTTTTATCAACTCTATGCATGACACATGGTACTACAAAGTATGGTTTAATTAATGCATTTACGCGGTAGACTATAAAATGGCCTCACATTCAATTTCAGAATATTTGAGTTTGGGTTCAGTAAACTTTTACTTTATAATACTTAGAGTTTTTCACGAATTTTTCGTCGCAATCCGAAAAAAGTTCTTTACATTTTCTATCAGAACGGTGCACTCTTCTTTACAATATCCTTTGCTTTTTACGCCCCAAAGAACCAGTTGTTCCATATAGAGTTCCATGAATTCTGTCAAAACAACACTTCTGTGCCACTAAACTAGGTAAACTGAGGTATAGTCAGGTGAGGCGGTCGTCAGTTCCCTACACACGTCCGAACATGTCTGACTCTCAGCTCGAGTTGGATGTTGCTGCTCGATCCCCACTTGACGGACATGCTCGATAGTACAGATCGAGGACTTTAGCTGTGCGCACGGAATTCAGTTACACGTACTGGACGGGGAGTGGAGAGGGGCGTCTTTTCTACAAACATTGGGTGACTCACCGGGCACAATAACAGGTTAACACTACCCGGCCAACATCCACTCTATGTTTTATGCACGTGTAGTAGGTGCCTGGTCGTGCGCACAGCTAAAGTCCTCGATCTGTACGTGGGGGCGTTTACGGAATCCTACTGATCGCATGTCTGTCTCAACCTTAGACCTCTCTTCTACCTAACCTCAAACTACAACTTAAGGGTGCGCCATACCAGGAAGAGACAGACCTATGCAGCCCTCTGCAATCTGGAAAAAAAGTGTGTTCTGGGGAAATTTTGTGTGCTCAAACATTTTCTGCACCCCTGGTCTGCTGTAGTGGCGGTCATCTTGGATTTTTATCCCATAAGGGCAATGTTAAATTTCAAACCATTTATTTCGTTTATTTTTTTACATAAAATTGTTTGCAAGGTCTCATTTTAAGCACAGTCACAATACGCATCCGTGTTGCAATTTAGTTGTTTTTAAATGCTTTTGATTTGTTATGTAATTGACATTTTGTAAGTACAAAGTTTGCATTTTTTCCTAACACAATAATAAATTAATAATGAAAAAGAATTTGCAAGCCGGATCCAAAATTTTATAAAAAATATTCAGTTTTTTTTTCAACGCTCAATTACAAAAGATAGACTTATAAAATGGTTTGAAATGAGGCAATGTCAAAGCGTTCAGCTGCAAGAAATTGCACTGTTTAGATAGGGATATAGTGAGAAGCGTTTTCGTTTCCGGTTGCTTTCTCGTTTACTGGAGCAGACCCTTAAGGCTGTTCTTTACCATGAAGAAAACTCCCGAGTGTGCCGTATGATTTCAATACGAAAGGTCTGACTAAAGCCGCAAAATCGTTGAAACATGCATTCGTAATAACGTGTTTCGGATTATATTTATAAATTAATAATGTGGGAAACTACTTTAAGTTATAAAAAAGGCTTTATATTTTTTACGTGTTAGCTTAAAATATGGAAATTATTGCTTAAAACTCCCAAAAAAAGCGTTAAAAGTAATCGATTTTTACTCAGTTAAACTGTTGATTAAAATGAGTTGCCGTCGATTTCTTTCAATTATCTTATCTTCTAAAGCGAGAGATAATTGTTTGTCTGCTAAATGGATCTGGAATCTCCGTCTAAGGATTTTTCATTTTTTGATTTTATATGGTGCTTTTGGCCACGAGAAATCGATTGGAAATGGTCACCAGTCTGGGAAAATTCGTTTTCTACGTCTTTTTATTAAATTAAAAAGTGAAATTTGTCCATTTTAAACAATACAAAGCACACCTGATGCAAATGTTTTCAATGCCATTACAATAATCATCTGCTTTCTTTTAAACTGGATATTTTATTAGAGGTAAGCCTAATGTTGTATCTATTTATAGTTACCATGGCAACGAATACTTCTGCTAAATAAACATACCCTTTATTTAGTTGTTTAATGTTATAGGCCTAACCTAAACGATGTTCACGGAAATTTGCAATAATAGTTATTGAAATCATAGCCCTGCTTATAATCGAGCTTTAGCTCGGTCTCCTGGTATTGAGATATAAGACAAGAGCACAAAGCCTTTAAGAACAATTAATTTAAGATGTTTCACAATTTTTTAGTTTGAAAAACGGCGTCCGAAACACGATAGTACGAAGTGCATATTTTTGCTGTTTTACGCAAGGTATAGAAGACCCTTAAGCATTTGTTTAGATTACTTTGTCTTTTGAAATTTGTAACTTAAAAAAAAAGGAGAGGATACATTTATTTATATTATTTTGTTTACCGTAGAGAAATCAATTATATTGAAACCAATTACAATTCATCTAGTTTAATACATTTTAATAAATTTCAAACAAATATTATATTTTAACAGCTAATCAAATGCAGTAATTTAAATTAAACTTAGTGTAAGTAAAATGATCAATAACTACAAATTTAAATACTTACGTCTAAAATATTTAGAAAACTGTTTAATTGTGTTTAAAAAATACAATCTGATAATTTTATTTCTTAATTCAGTTGGTGTTTGAAAAATCATTCTTGTGGCTTAATCGATTAAAAGTGTAACTAAATAGTTCGTTTGATACAAGTATAACTCTTTTCAGTTAGGTCTATATCTATACTGATATTATAAAAAGGTAAGGTTTGTTTTTTTGTTTGTTTGTTTGTATTTAGGGGGTAATCTCTGACACTTCTGAACCGATTGAAAAAATAGTTTTACTAATAAAAAGCTACACTATCCTTGAGTAACATAGGCTATAATTCATTTCGATAAACACCTTTTTTTATTTCAATATTTGTAAATTTAGTCGGAAAAATTCTTAGGTTAGGCCTAGAATGATAAACCAACACATGTATGACCATAGCAACCAATTGAATAAAATAACAGATAATAATAGCCGTTTGCTCCAATATTTTCATTAACAGCTGATTTCAAAATTTGAAGCAATTATTTTTGTATTTCTAGCTTTTAGGTTAGGGTTTTAAAGTGTATACCTGAGCCTTGCTGGTTCTTTTAACCATTATTATAACTGCTGTTATAAAATTATAAGAAATAATTTAATTTGAACATTTAACATTATTTACCATCTTAATTTTGAGGTTATTATTAATCCTACACTTTTATTGTAAATAAAACATACCATATGTTTTTATAAGGTTCCATTGGGGGTTGGCGTGCGGAGCACGCAGGGGTCTCCCCTAGTATAGTATAAAAGATTAAGAGAGTTTGTATGAAATAAACTTATATCGAATTACGTTAGGGAAGGAGCAAGGGACTAATACTTTATAAATAAAGCAAACTTTATTAACCCCCAGAGGCAAGTAAAAAGAACTACATATTGCTTTTGCCTGTGCACTTTGACTTACAAAAAAATTCATTCAAAATTTAATAATAATGGAATGGATTAAGATTAACTTGAAAATATATGATATTTCAAAATGTATATTTACTATTTTAATGTTTAGGTATATCATATATTCTTTCTCTTTTAAAATTAAAGATCTAATAACTTATAAAATACGTTCTAAATGCTTGATTCAGACAGCGATTTTTATGAAATTCATATCTCTTTTTGATTAATAAAATTATTATTATTTTTTTTAAAGGGTACATCTAAGGTATTACAGTTTACTGTAGTAAGTGTGCATGAGAATATGAAGTAAAAAGAAGAAGAAAAAAACCAGGCAAATTGTATTTAACCTCAAATGAGAGAAACTATACAGACAGAAAACTACATAAGAGGTAGATTATTTTAAAAATCTACGTCACAAATCGGAAATGAAAATACATTTCAGCACTGATAGTTATGACTCACTTCCGGTATCAATGTATATAAATATTGATTTATTTTACTACAGTCCAGTATATAATAACTATTTTATTAACGATGAATAAGTCAGACACAAATTCAAGAAAGGCAATTTAAACAGTCATACAATTTTATCAGGAAGGATAATTTATATTGAATTATATACAAGATGTTTCAAACAGCCAGTCAATGTATAAGCCACCGTTTTGTGTTAAGGTAAAAACTATTAATACACCTAAAGGGTGGATAGTTAAAATGATATTTGATGGTAAACAAAATCCTCACTTGCTCACGTTTCTTCCTAGGACGACTTCTAAGTCACTAATAAGATGTAGCGTCGCTTTTAAAATGAAATACAGATGTCTCGCCAAATATATTTGTAGGACACAATTTAATCACTGTTTTTTTTTATTTTAACATTCCCATGTTGTTGAAAACAGTTTTTTTAGGGCCTAGATAGTTTCTTCATAAATGCAATAATGTTAAAGGTGTTGTTTTTACTCACTATTCTTTATTCTACGTACACTAATTTATTTGGTCACTTTAGTTTGTTAATCGTATATATTAGTTTAGTTTATTATGTTATTATGTTTTACATACAAGGATAATATATAATGAAAATTACGCCAGTAACAAACATTCATTATTAATTTTAAATTTATTATTTAAAAAAAAATACTACATCTATCCAAGTTTTCTTTCATATTATATTACATTACTAACAGCACAAGAAAAAGAAAAATCCTTAAATATTGTGAAATATTTAATTTTATTACTAAACTAAATAACAAATACTTTCACTAAGTTAGTTTTAAATATTAAAACAATACGTATATTAGAAAAAATATGGTAACTTGTTCAACAACACCCTAAGGAATATAATGGCTAGCAACAACATAATTGTCACGTTCCGTACAACTAACAAGTTGGAATTACTACTAAAACCAAAAACCAGAGCAAAAGTTGAGTAGAAAACAACTGGTGTCTACAAGTTAGTATGTAATGATTGCTCTAAGTCAGTTTTTACAGTTTTTTGACGTCTCTTTAACATAAGGATCAAAGAACATTTGCCACCTAGCAACCTTAGGACTATTAAAACACATACGCCGAACACCTTATCAATATCTCCATTCATATACTGATATTAACACCAACATGAGTACATTACATAAATGTAAAAAAGGACATACTTTAAACGCGTTAAAGGAATTTGAAATTTACAAAACCTCAAAAGCTGAACCCAACATATTAAACGACAAATTGTCCTTTAAATCAAACATATTGTATGATACGACAATTACAAGACAAGGGAGGGGGACACGATCAAATGGCATTGCATAACCAATCTTCGATCAGTACAAATTCAACAACTGATGTGCACGTCAATGTTCGGTATCAAAAAGTACGCGTTTGAACTTAAGGAACTCCACATGGAGTGAACTAAGTGTTTTTATGTTGATATGAGAACGTGATATTTTTTTAAAAATCTGATGATGGACAATTGTCCGAAATTGCAATTGTTTTATAGTGAAAAACAACAAGGATCAATAGACGTGAGTATTCACTTATAATTAAATATTAAATTACAGCGTTTAAATTATTAATTTGTAAGAAAGTGTACCACAATACATCAAATGTTTAAAGATAAACCAAAGCAACTCGAATAGAATTCCAGAGAAAAGATGCTGGTGCATGGTTCTATTTGCATTTAGAGCGAAATTCAGTGGGAATACAAATAATACGCTTTAGTTAAAACTTTTTACTCTCCAACAAAACTCACTATATTAAATCTTAAAAGTATATTAACATTAAAACTTTTCAAAGTAACATCATTCAAATAATAATATATTTAAAATTTCAATGTTTTTCTCTTTCTTATAATCTTTATACAATAGTTATGGAATGCGAAACCACTTTATAACAAGTAAGAGTACTTACTTATTAATATTTATATCAATATTAATAATATTAATATCAATCAATATTAATAATATTAATATCAATCAATATTAATAATATTAATATCAATCAATATAAATAATATTAATATCAGTCAATATAAATAATATTAATATCAGTCAATATTAATAATATTAATATCAATCAATATTAATAATATTAATATCAGTCAATATTAATAATATTAATATCAATCAATATTAATAATATTAATATAAATCAATATTAATAATATTAATATCAATCAATATTAATATCAATATATTTATGTTTGAAATGGTTGAATATGTTTATCGTAAAATACTATTAGTGTATTAAAATTCGAATTTAGTTAATTACCGTAGTCGTCCACATACAATACAGGAACTCAACAAATTGAAATAAAATAAATGTAATTTTGTTTAAGAAAGGAGACATTTTGACTTTCCACTATTATCAGTGCCTAATAATATGGTAAAAACAAATGTGTTTGTTCAGTATCTATAAATACAGTAGTAGGACCGTTGATTAAAATCATGCTTTACACCTGTCAAGTATCTGCTACTGGCGGGAAATATGAATATTCCAATTTACTTCGAACTGTTAATATTAATGATGAATTTATAGATTATAAGTACGGGCTACTTACAGTTGTGACTACAATGATCGAGCATATTAATAAACAATTACTCTTAGCTTTTTATACTCACTACAGTCTGACTTATGGAAAATGTTGATTTTAAAGTAAAAAAGTTAAGAAGTCAAAATTATTTTAAAAATATAAACGTAATATTGTAAGACAGTAAATTTGTATATATTTCTAATAGGAATTCCACATCCCAAATGGATTTTTTGATAGGACTGCTGTCCAAGTCGAACTGAATGTGGTGACATCCACTTAGTGTAGATAAAATAAATTGGATCTTTAATTATTTTAGAAGAATGTTTTGGTGTGGAATGTGAGATGATCAAAGAATGATTAATGTAAATTATTTTCGCTGTACATTGTACATGTGAGAGGAACAACCGTTGTTAAAGATTAAATATTTTTTTGTAAAGTGGAAAGTCATAGTGTACTAGCATAATATATTGATTTTAAAATATGTTTTTTTTAAATATTAAAAAACAAATTAGACAATAGCTGTAATATAATATATGTTTTAAAAACAAACTGCTGTTTTCTAAAATATTTTTGAATTCTGACTGATTGTTTTTTTAGGCAAGGCCCTTCTTACTTAAAAAACAAATTACATCTCCTCAAATTAGTCTAGACCCTACGAGTAGTATAAGGTAATTGAGTATCTGACGTTAATTGTTTTTACAAATAATACATTTTAAACACTAGTTTCTTCTTTAGAGATTGCATTTGTTTCAGCATAAGTTTATTCTTAATGTTGATGTTACCTATGCATGTCCTAATTCGAACACGTTTTTAATAAATAAAAGTTAGTTTTGTTAGTCCATACTAATATTATGTAATACAAGCCTAGATCAACATTATAAACACAAACAACTTCATTTCAGTTTGGTAATGATATGTATTTAGATTGTGAAGTAGACGAACATTATATGATTTTCATGAACAAACTAGTAAATGATTGAATATTCAAACTGTTGAGTATTCATACTTTAAACCAGGTGAACTCACCTTTGACCATTACATCAACTGTCTCCCGTAATCTTGACCAGTCCGGCAAGGGTGGGGGTTAGTCGTTGAAAGTATGCTTTACGAGTCGCATCAATATAATACAAAAATCGCTACGCTCGCTACGCATTTTAAGGAGAAGAATATTTTATGTTCGTACCGCAACAAGCTTATTTACGTTATTGTCAAGTTTGACATTTTTAGTTATATTTCAGTTTAATTGTTTTCTTTCCATAAGTGTCATCATAGTTATAAGTAAGTGTACTTTAACGATTAATTGCACTAGTTGGCCAACTCGAGGAGTGCACCTACCACGTGGATCTTCATTTTACCACAAGAAGCGTCTTCACAAAAACAAGAGTGAGTACCAAAATTAAAGACATTAATTTAGCTATGGTGACACATTATTTGTAATATTTTCAATAACTGATATTTATTTTAATTTGGTCCTCCGGAATATAACGACTTCAGTCGTAACATTGCCGCTATCTTATCGCTATCAAACAGTAGCATATAGAAATAAATGAATTTAAAATAAAAACTACTAGCGTTGACTAAACAGTTTATAAACAAACTGAAATACAGTTAAATTATAGAATTGACGTCACACTTTAAGTAACACATTTTATATGTGAGCTACTTAATATAAAGCGGTAGGAACATTCAGTTTGGTGACTGAAGACTTTAATTTCTTTAACAGATTTAATAAAGATACTAATTATTCCCAGTTTAAAAATCAGAAGGAAACACATTTTACATTTGTTTTTGTGTAGATTATTGTGTTTATAACTAACTGTTTTAAGTAAAGTTTACTACTAAATTCAATTAGGTTGTCTAACATTTTTCTGTTCATAGTATCCATTAGTTTCTTATGTTTAAACTTTTAACAAAGCTTGTACTGCAGGGTGTACAGTGTTAATGTATATATTCATTTGGTTTAAACATCAATAGGCTTATATTTTCTAAAAGCACAAATGTTTTTATGAAACAATATTCAGTTATAAATAAAACGTCATATTACTATTTTGTACCTATTTTCTTGGATTTAATTGTATAATGTATGCACATATTTGATTACTCATTAATTTTTACTACAAAGGTGGCAAATGAATAAGTAACTTTATCTTAAAGTGATAAGGTGTAAATATACAAGTAAAGTGTGACAAGTTATAGTATCGACCGAAACCCGAATTTCACGAAGTGCCCGACATTAACCCGTCTTGTAGCATTAACTCCAGTCAGCACCAAAACGACAACAGTTTTACTAATTTTTTGGAACAGAAAAACAAGATTTGGCATAATTACAACATTGTTTTGATTTATTTGAATAAATACATTTTAATAAATATATTTTTTTATAGGCAAATTAATATTTCATTTTGTTTACATATGAAAAGATTATAAAAAGTTATGATAATTAAAATGTAAAAATAATTTGAAAATATCACTTCAGATAAAAATATGCTGATGCAGTCAGAAAAAAGAACCCATTTATATCTTCAGTGGGTAAATTTAATGTATACGATTAAATAAAAAGTATTTCATATTTGGTAATAAATTACGCGTACTTATCGAGTTTTTAGCTAAAATTCAAGTTAGATTGTCGAACTATAAATTAACAGCATTTAAACATACTATGGCTTTTGAGATATCACATACTAATCAGCTGGTGTATTCAAACTTGTTGGTTGCCCTATTAACACTTATTGTTCAATGGACGCTATTTACTTTTAAACTAAATACACATCAAAGTGCGATATATTTATTGTATTAGTTAAAGGCAAATTAAACCTTCTACTGCCACTGCCTCCTATTGTGCGATTCGCGTTGTGTTTAGATTTCCGCAGACTTTCAGAATGTATGGCAGTGTAATATTATAAGTTATTTGTTTACGAAATGCACAAGTTGGGGAACAGGATGGGATCGATGAATAACGAGAAGTAAGTGTCGATTATTCCTGATGGATAATTGATTCAAAATTTTCAACATAGTGTTCTTTAAACGGGCCGTTTAAAAAAGTTTTCCTTTTGTCCATGACACTTTTGAAAAGTTGGGCTTTGTAATTCTGTGCAAGTTGAGTGTCTAAGCAGTTGACTGATCGCCAAAGAGAAAAAGAAAGGATGCAGTTTTTATTTCTAGCTTTCAGAGTTACTTTGATGAATGTAGAGGTGGGTATTTTGACTGAATTGGTGATTCAATTTTGGCCGAGTTTAAATGTTAAAACAATAGTTGAGACGCCTAGTATCAAAATCAGCAATGTCCAATTTTTGTCGATT
>JAGFPH010007503.1:28210-40877 GCA_018207615.1 Philaenus spumarius | reverse complement strand
AAATCATTATTTCTTTCATAAAATTGCTACTCATTTGTTATGTATATCAACTTAATCAGTTTAACTCGTAAACTAAAATACGAGATTTTTATTTCTTAATTAATATTTAAACTTTTTCATTCCAACTTAATTTAAACACTAGGTTTTAGTTAACAATCTTCATTTATTACAAGAATTTATCTCTAAATGTATTGCTTTCACATCACTATAAAAAAAACTCTTCTTTAATCAAAATACAACTTTACACAATTTGCAATGCTTCTTTTAATCACCCTGTAGTTGTATTATTTCATAAGTTAAACGTATGAATCCAAATATGTCTTTAAGTATTCAATAATTATTTGTATACTTCATTATCTTGAATCGCTAACAAATCTTAGTTTAGCATTGAATCGCTAACAAATCTTAGTTTAGCGATATATCTTCCAACATGAATTCTTCTAGCCTTTAAATAGATCCTTCTAACCCATTCACCCCTGTGTATTTCTAATCACATTTTTGGGATACTGGTGCCTCCAAAAGAATTTACATCTTTACATGTCACATAAGTATACGTTTCAACCTACTATATACACATATTATATACTACAGTATACACATCAAACCTACTAAATTCAATTTCAACCTCACACGATAAATCGAGTTATGCAAACCCTTAACAACACTGCCCATCGTTGCATTTTCAAGGATATAGTTCAACCTTGTTTCACCCTAATAAATGCTTTCCTTAAAAATAAAGTCCCTTTTAATGTGAGGATGAAAGTCTTCGTGTACGTCGCGTCGTTTACCTTATTTATTAATCCTTCTCATTTAATCTTCATGTGTATAGTTATTTAATTATTTTATTAAAATCTATTTATAAACATGGAGTTGTTATTATGAAGAAACAATTATGTATTTGTACTAAAAGAATAATTGAACTATGTGCCTATTATTATGTAATGTCATTTCGTGGAATTATTTTAGTTATTTGTTATCCAAAGTCCCGTTTTATAGTCGATGTTTTATTTCTTCAGACTACCATTTATTTATTGCTTTATTCAAACACAATACTTAATTTGTTTCATATTTTGTAGGATATTTAATACATTACTATCCGATGTGAACCTTCAAATTTAAAATGAACTTCAAATTTAAATGCACTTTTCTTTAAAACGAATACCTATTAATAAACATGGTACCTTGTAGTACTAACCCTGCCCAGTTTTCATATCGAAGTTTCCAAATATTTTCATTACAAATTATATTGAACAATAGAGGGTTCTCATAAAATTTATTCTCGAGATCGTTACGGCTTATTCGACTTCTAGAATTTACTTTGAACAAAGTGTATTACTTTTAATATATTTTTCGGTTGAAACTTATGTTAAAACATACTCTGGCAAATGGGATGGATTTATCCTTATCCTTGTAGGTCTTCCTTATGATTTAACATCCAAAGTATGGTGTATGTCAATATTTGTTGTTGGTATATTGTTCACATTCCGAGTGTTTATTGTCAGGTTAATATCCGAGATTCCGTTTATTGAATTATCCTGATGCTCCGATTTTACCGTTGTCTTACTTTGTGGTTGTAATTTTCCGTGTTTCACTTCCAGGCACCGCTTAACTCTATTGACATGCACCACAACGTACCTATTTCTAAACACTTTCAATATAATATTAAATTTTGACATTATTTTCAAACCTACAAAAATCTGCGTCATACTTGGTAAGTCACTTCACTCTATATCTTTTGAAACAGGTGTTTTTAAATTTGATTTTGATTTTTACAGAATTTTAACAAGTTAATTGTTTTAACATGAATTAATTTATTAGTGATAGTTTTAGCAGGGGATTTTAACATTGATCTACTAGTCAACAATAGAGATACAATTAAATTTCTACACCTTTTAAAAAGTTATAACACTTTGCCTAATTTTAGCGAGCCAACTAGAATTGGTTCGGGTTCAGCTTCTTGTATTGATAATATTTTTACAAATTTTGCACCATTGAGGAACATATTGTATGACCCTTGCCTATCAGACCACAAAGGTCTTTCAATTCAAATTCAAAATTTAGGAAAACGCAAATATAAAAAAACAAATTTTCAACCTAAAAGGGTTTTTAATGAACACAATCTGAGCAGTTTTATTGGACTTCTAGAAAATATAAAACTTTTCTCAGTTGAGTTTCCGTTTTCTGAAAGTCAATGTATAAATACAAATTTTGACAGTTTTTTGAATGAATTCAATGGAGCATTTGATGAAGCTTTTCCATTGAAATTGGTAAAACTAGAAAACAAAACTGTCAAAATTCCCTGGATTACCACAGGGATTAGAATATCATGTGAAAGGAAACGTGTCCTGTTTGAGAGCCAGCGGACCCTATGCTGCCCTGCGGCTTCTAATTTCTATAAGCTTTACTGTAAAATATTGAGGAGAGTCATTCTAGCTGCTAAGAAAATGGCGAATGACAGATACATTGATAGGTCAAAAAATAAATCCAAGGCAGTCTGGCAGGTTGTGCGAAGAGAGACTGGAGCTGTGGGCGTTTCTGGAGGTAGTGATTTGAGACTTTGCAGTGGAGGATCCATTATTGAAAACCCGTCTGAAATTGCCAGCACGTTTGGTAATTTTTTTATACAAATTACCGATAATTTGGGACTAAAACCTAACAATGACGGTATGATAAAACACTTAAAAAACAAAAAACATCCATTTTCAAATTCAATTTTTTTAAATCCGACCACTGCGGAAGAAGTGTATAAAATAATTTCGGGATTAAATAATACAAACGCTATGGGTTGGGATGGTATTCCTACCAAAGTTTTGAAAGCTTCTTCCCATATTATTTCAAAACCATTGTCTTTTCTTATCAATCAGACTTTTGAGAATGGTAGTTTTCCGGATAAACTTAAATATTCCCTAATAAAACCTATCTTTAAAAAAGGAGATGAATCTAACATTACAAATTACCGTCCTATAGCACTAATACCGGTTTTGTCTAAAATTTTTGAAAGAGTAGTTCTGAGCAGAATTTTGAAATTTTTTGATAAATTTAATGTTTTAACAGAGAGCCAGTTTGGATTCCGGAAAGGCCTCTCTACAGAATCTGCTATATATAATATACTAGATGCTGTAACTCGCTCGCTGGATAATAACATGCATGTAGCATCTCTAATGTGTGACCTATCAAAGGCGTTTGATTGTGTCGACCATACAGTTCTCCTTTATAAGCTAAACTATTATGGTATTCGTGGAAAGGCAAATGAGTGGTTGCAGTCATACTTAACATGTAGAAAGCAAAAAGTAGTCTATACAGACTCTTACGGATTGCACTGCTCTTCTTGGGAAATAAATTCTCGAGGTGTGCCTCAGGGATCAATATTGGGTCCTTTACTGTTTTTGGTCTACATAAATGACCTGCCTTATAATATTGGGGAAGCAAAAGCTGTCCTGTTTGCTGATGACACCACTTTAACGGTTTTTGGGAAGAATAGTATTAATCTAGAAAAGTCGGTTACTTCATCACTGATTATGGCAGAAAATTGGTTTTTATCAAATGGTTTAAAACTTAATAAAAATAAAACTCAGCTAATGCAGTTCAGTTGTAAACAATTAAAAGACAAAATTTCAATTAATCATTTAGAACCAAGTACAGGCTCGTCAAAATTTCTGGGAGTGGTAATTGATGAAAACATAAACTGGAAATCACATATTACCTTCATTTCAAATAAACTTAACTCAGCTTGTTTTGCACTACGCACTATTTCACGTATTTCCAATCCGGATACAATTAAAACAGTATATTTTGCATATGTGTACTCTCACCTGAAATATGGTGTTGCTCTTTGGGGGAACTCGGTAGAGTCTGGAAACATTTTTTCTATTCAAAAGAGAATTATAAGAATAATTTGTAATTTAAAAGGTAGGCAATCTTGCAGAAATTCATTTTCGAAATTACAATTTTTAACTCTTCCCTGTATATACATCCTGAATGTCCTGCTCTTTTTTAGAAGTAATTATATGGGTGTCGATCAGTACAAACATGGATATTCCATGAGACGGCAAATGCTTCAATACCCAGTACATAGATTAAAGTTGTTGGAGGACGGGGTGCGCTATTCTGGTCTCAAATTGTACAACAGGTTGCCAGACAATATAAAGGAAGTGCCTAGCATTAAAGCCTTTAAAAATAAACTTAAGGCCTTCTTAGTAAAGCGGGCATTTTACTCGGTGGAGGAGTACCTGGGGCTTTGAATGGATTTTATATGTAGTTGTTTTATTTTATGATTAATTTGAAATTGTTAATATAGTTATATATGTCTTATTTTTATTACTTGTGTCGTATGTGTATTATGTGTATATGTGTATTAATTTCTATTCTGTGTATATGTTTTATCATGATATGTGACAACTCAAATGTTCAATAAGAAATGTAACCAAATGAGGCTAATAAACCAAATACCAAACCAAATACCAAATTAGTTTTATTACACAATTTAGTTATTTAATTTTCATGAAGTTTTTTAGCTAATAGAATGAAAATAAAAATATGTATAATGGAGGACAAAGTCCAATAGGATCTACTTTTGTAATCACGTGACTTCAGTACATTATTTCCAGCAAAGTATGAAAATAAAGTTGCGTTTCTTTTCTTATTAGCGAATTTCCATAGCAAAAATGAGCTATTGCAGTGGCCCTTAGGGTAAGATCCAAGGTCGGGAGTAGTAAATGAGCACCGATCATGGTCCCGAGAACATGTTTTGGAGTGTCATTAAAAATCACATATATATATATGTATATATGTGTTCGCACTCTAGCGGCTGAGTTTTAAGTCCGATTTGGTTCAAATTTGGTACACATGTTGGTTGTCTACGTCGCTCAGACGGGTTTGTTAGCAAACAAAATCCAACAATCGTAAGCACGTTTTTGACCGGAAGTAACGATTTTTTTAGATTTGTCGTACGAGAATGAATTTGTTTTTGAGTTTTTTCTACAAATAAAAATGTAGGATGTTATTCTGCACATTTTGTTTTTTTACGCGACCTTATAGCTCGTTTGGTTCCCCCAAAATCGATCAAAACGTAAAATACCATAGAAGTACCCGGTTCAAAGCCATGTGGTGGATTCCAGTTACCGTGGTGGATTCTACCAAGGCCACACTATACTACAGGCTGGAGTGCTCCCCTCCACTCCAGACGAAACGTCACAGCAGTCGCCCAACTTCCCGCCTTCAGTGTATTACTATTCTAGAAGTGTTACTGACACAATGAAAAAAAGAAAGACAGTAAATGCTGATAAGGACAAAAACACACTGAAAAGAAAGGCAAAAAGTTATGTAACTGACAGATTTATAAAGAATGTCCTAAATATTGTAATTTGCATAAAATAAACTAAAATTACAATTCTTGGTACATGTTTAATAAAACACCACAATGTATTTAAAATGGAAAAAATCTAATTTTTTTTTAAGGATTCAATGTTATTGTAAATGTAGAAAAACATTAAAATAATAAATGTTAATGTAGGGTATTTATTTGTATATTACAGTACTTTCTTTTGGTTACAATTATTTTTTTCTAGTATAGAATTCTTGTTTCGAGTTGGAAATGACATTTAATTGTTATTGTTTAATAGAATACAATTTTGATTGTAATTAGCAATTGGTAAATTTAAATGATATAATAAAATGATTTGAAATTTTCAATATAGAAGTGTCTTATTTTATTTGATAACTAATAAATTAACTTTGATAATATAATTTTGAGTTTTGGGTTTTGAGAAGTGTTAAAAATCCTCTGAGGATGATGACCATGTCATCGAAATTTACATAAGGGTAACGTATTAAACATAACTTACAATTTAGTTGTTTAGTTATTGTTTTTGTTCCTCGTTTTGTGGTTCGGGGTTTTTATTCAAATCAGTGTAACTTTGATAACGTTTGATAAACTTTATTAATAACAAATATGTAGGACACAAAAACATTTTGAGATTTTAAAACACAATTATTGTGTTTTAATGAAGTATTGCTGTATTTTATGTTTTTGTCTGAACAGAATAGATTATATATTTTATACATGTAACACTTATATAAATTTAGGTTTGTTTTGATATAGGCCTGTATTACAATATCAAAGTTCTTTGTCAAAGATTTTTGACGTGTGCCAACTTTGATAAAAGATTGCATATTACACTATCAAATATTGCCTCAAAGAAATTTGATCAAAGATCTTTGACAAAGAAATTTTATAGTGTAATACAGGCCATATCGAAACAACACTGTCAGACTTTTTAACACTTGGAAACAATGTTTATGTGTAGTCCTTAAAAATGAGCTGCAAATATACCTCAAAACACTATTTATGGACATCGTTGTGTTCGTCAGTTAATGCAGAATAATAAAATATAAGTTTTATACACAAAAACTTGGACTAGCGACGTAGGGTGCAGTAGTTTTGAGCGCGCGACATTGATGCGCCATAAGGCAGCACAGTGCCGGGAGCCTTGATTGAGTTGGACGACTACTGTGACGTTACAATCCGAGCAGTACGGCCTGTAGTCTAGTGTAGCCTTGGTTCCACCGTGGGGTTGGCGTGCGAAGCACGCAATGCTTTGTGTATTGAAGATACTCCCAATATGCGGAATGGCGTGCGAACCATTTTGCACCTATTTATCACCATCGTGAATAGATCTATTTCCCAAATTGTTGGTTGAAACAATAAAACATAGGCCTATAAACTTAATTTTGGAAATTTGCTCAACTCACGTCAGCGGTTCAGCTGCGTGGTCGAATTATTTAATCTCTACTCTAAACTCATAAGTCAAACAAATTTCATTTGGATTAATTAGGATTTTGTTTCGTACGAACGGAAAACGAAACAAATATATTGAACATAGAGTACCTAGTTTAAGACCTGAATTTTAAGATACTAACGTCCTTTTGGTGTTTTAGTTAAGCTGTTTTGAATTGCTAAATTAAATATATGTTTTGAAATGATTTATCCAACCACTAAGTATAATTTTAAAACATGTGAATTGAGTAATTATTGATCAAATTAAAAGCATTGAACATATGACGTAGTGATTATATTTTGTTAAAATATAAGAGGCTAATTTTTGGTTTAAACAAAATCAAACATATTTT
Organism: Philaenus spumarius; assembly: GCA_018207615.1. Classification (NCBI taxonomy): domain Eukaryota; kingdom Metazoa; phylum Arthropoda; class Insecta; order Hemiptera; family Aphrophoridae; genus Philaenus; species Philaenus spumarius. Next base: position 33,749 of record JAGFPH010007503.1, on the reverse strand, counting down.
ATTACTTATTACACGTTTAATTAATTACAGTTTAACATTTGATGGAAATTAATTAAATTAACACGGTGTGTCATTTTAGACAAGATCTCGGACATTTTATTTCCAGTTTCTCACTTTGTAGTTTAACTTCATCGTTAAACAAGAACATCTAAAATATTTAATTAATATCTACTAAAGGAGTTGGTGTAACTTACTAAAGGGTTTCAACCTGTACCCCAACTCTCTAGACTAATATTACTTTATTTAAAGGCGAAACTTACACTTTGGACTGATGAAAAAGCTCTTCAAAAACAAGAAATAATTGGCATACTCTCTCTTAGAGTTGTTTTTCTTTACCTGTAAATTGATTGTGCTTTTGACGTACGACCTATCTTTTGACGTCTTTTGCGTTCTCTTCAGACGTATTCGTATGTCTTCCGAAGAGAAGTAACTAACAATTTGGGTATCCAGTTATAATTTTCTTACAGATTCATTGATAGTTTACCCAGTACTAAGATGACAGTAATTGCCTCTGTGCTGTTGTACAGGCAAATTTTAAAACCTTTTTGAAAGTAACCAAATTAAAAAAAAAACACACAGTAGCTACAGATTACCGATTATAAAAAGGTTTTCTGATACAATTTGAAATTAAATCAAGTAACAAAGTTTTAAACAAGCTACATTTAACAAAATATTTCTTGATTTTTGAAGTGATAACTTCTATTGGCCCGTTGGGCACTTTCGCTTGACTATGTTCATGCAATCTCGCGTTACGCAAACCTTTTGCGTAGACACAAGTCAGAGCGTGGAGAGGGATTAGGTGGTACATAGTATATATAGACAAGTAAGCGCGTGGAGTGGGAATAGACGATACATAGTACATAATAATACGTTATTATAATTATTATAATATTAATATATTATAATAATATTATATTATAATAATATTATATTATAATAATATTATATTATAATAAGTATGCGAAAAATAGTGACCATTTTTAATGCAAGCATTATTTATTTAGTGACTAATGATTTTGAGTGAGGTATTAGTGTATGCACACTATATAGAATTCTAAGAATAATTCAATATGTAAGGGATAATTATTATAATATAATAGTTATAATGTTATAATAACGTATTATAATATATTTATGTATCATCTATTCCCTCTCCACGCGCTTACTTGTCTATATATACTATTAGCTGACAGGACAATAATATAGTTCGCTATTGCAATAATATGGTTACCTACAGCAAATGTTACATCTTAAAGTATTTTAGCTGATTCTGTGTGTATTTTGAGACAGTGGTTTTTTTACCGCTTGCCTATGTTCTTTTACGCGATTTGTATTAGAAAAACCCTTTCGTATTTTCCCCTCGTTTTTTGGTATTTGTTCTGGATGCGACTATATAGGATGATGTACACATATTGGTTGTCTACGTCGCTCGGACGAGTTCGTTAGCCAAAAAAATCCAACAACCGGAAGCACGTTTTTTGACCGGAAGTAACTATATTTTGAGATTTTTCCTACGAAAATGAATTTTTTTAGAATTTTTTCTACAAATATAAATGTAGGATGTTATTCTGCACATTTTGTTTTTTACGCGACCTTATAGCTCACTTGGTTCCCCCAAAATCGATCCAAACGTAAAATACCATAAAAGTACCCGGTTCAAAGCTATGTAGCGGATTTTACCGTGGGGTTGGCGTGCGAAGCACGCAATGCTTTGTGTGTTAAAGACATTTCCAATTTTCGAAATGGCGTGCGAAGCACGCAATGCTTTGTGTATTGATGATACTCCCAACACGTGGGTTGACGTGCGAAGCACGCAATGCTTCCTGTATTGAAGAGACTATGCGGAATGGCGTGCGAACCATTTTGCAACTATTCAGCACCGTCGTGAATAGACCTATTTCCCAAATTGTTGCCTAAAACCCTAAACCCCTAAAACATGCCTTATAAACTTAATTTTGGAAATTTGCTCAACTCACGTCAGCGGTTCAGCTGCGTGGTCGAATTATTTTAGATAAGATCAAGCTCACAAGAGAGTAAGGCTGTAACCTACTGCATCCATGTGTATTGTACGTTGTAGTTTAATCAAGTAAATCTAAATATCAGTATGCATGCAATGCACAATGATGTATAATATGCTGCTGCATTCTCTGTTGTGTTGTCTATTTTATAATTTAATTTTCACTTTTTAAACCTAGTATTAATTTTACTACTGAATTTCGGGATTTCGGGTAAATTTTAACCCCCCCCCTGGCTACGGCATTGGTAACGATTGACGACATTTTGCATTTATAAATTGGCTTGCGTTTCTTACTTCTAAAATAAATTGAACACAAGTAAACGACACAGGAAATTTTTATTTAAAGTATAACAATGGCACTGAAATTTTTATATGTGGATGGACTACAACTGTAAATTTAATATGGCGACTAGAATTTGGTATCCAATGGCGTAACACGGACGAATTTAATGAAGATTTTATAAATAGCGGACAATGTTCCACTAGCAACAGCAATGATTTTGTATAAAATGTGTAATTACTACAAATTTAGTTAAACTAAAATATTTTTTGAAAACTTCACTGATAATTTCATGGCGAATCGAAGTTCTGCCAGGTCAGTGAGTTTCTCCTGGATCCCTAACGGCGTTTCCTCCGAGCTCGTAGCTTCGTCCACGCCTGTATAATGTGTCTTGACGTCATCCCTGCGGCTTTTGCGTTCTCTTCAGACGTTTTCATATGTCGAACAGTCTTTCGAAGAGAAGTAACTAACAATTTATGTATCCAATTGTATAAACAAATAAAAGAGCACTGTGGCGACAAAATCACACTGATTTAAATAAAAACCCGAACCACAAAACAAGGAACAAAAACAATAACTAAACAACTAAATTGTAAGTTATGTATAAAACGTTACCCTTATGTACATTTCGATGACAATGATATGTTATTAAATGCAGATAAATGGCCTAGTCCTAACTCGTCATTGTATTCTTTACTTAGGACTGGATAGAAATAGATAGTACATCACCTTTAGCAATAGATAGTACTGTATTTATTATTGGTAATATTTCTTAACTTTAATTAAATTTTTTAACTTTCAGTTATTTGTATTTTTTAAACCATAGGCCTATATTATTTATATTTTGTTGATCAGTATTTGTTAATATTGGATTTTAAAGGTTATGTTATTTTATTTTATTAAGTATTTAATTACTTTTGTTTGTGTTATTTATTTCACTAGGCCTATTAGTTTTTTTATTTTATTTTATTTTTATTACTGTTTGACTGTTTATAGTTTTAGTAGACCATTTTGTTATTTTTTGTATTTAACAGTTTTATAATTTATTGTTAAATTGGTTTTTATTGTTAATAATAGATACTTGTAGTAGATTTAATGTGGCTCCTCCCATTCCCCCACCAGGTCGGTCTTGGAATAACCGGTATGTGGAGGAGTGGGGCGGAGGACGGGTATATATAGCTCTGTAATATTGTATGTATACTTTAGTAGTGTTAAAACCCTCTGGGGATGATGACTATGTCATCGAAATGTACATAAGGGTAACGTTTTATACATAACTTACAATTTAGTTGTTTAGTTATTGTTTTTGTTCCTTGTTTTGTGGTTCGGGTTTTTATTTAAATCAGTATCCAATTGTAATTGTCTTACAGATTCACAGATAATTTATGGCATGACGGAAGACCAATAACGTTGGTTTTATAATGGCCTTGTACTGGAATTTTGTTGATTACATGTTTCGATAACTTTTTCATGATGTCCACTTCTCCTGGATCTCTAATGCCATTTACACCGAGCCTGGACCAAGGATCATCGCATCACCTCATCTGCTCATTGGGTTACCTCATTAGGCTTCCACATTCGTCGACCACAATATTGAAACATAATTATCTAAAACGTTAACCACTCAAAAATTCAGTTACGGTAATTTGCCTTAAATTCACTGATGATTTATGTCATAACGTTAAACTTGTCGGTAGTTCGATAGTCCCGTTGTACTCGAATTTTGCCACATCGAGTTCATGTATCGATTCTTTCACGATGTCGACTTCTGAACGTCGCCTCCGAGCTCTATAGCTTCATCCACGCTTTGACTGAGAACAATGACGTCGCCTGCTTCGATTGTCCAGCAAGCTCAGTCACTACCTCGTAGTTTACTCGGAAGTCGCCCACAATATTTGGAAAGAACTAATATTTAGTAATCACGTACATTTATGAACTCGTAGAGATGACCAATTATACGGTTTACTGGAATGTTTGCCTGGAAATTCCAATTGTTCCTTTTGAGACGATGATTTCTTCTGGACCTCTTACGGCTATGCCGGGGTATAGAATCATCACGTCATCTCCTACGTCTAAGACCTTGAATCGTCATCCTCCTAACGTCCTAGCGAGATCACCACGTCCGCTGGAGTCCTTACTGGCACAATGTTTTACATGGTAATTTGAGTGTTCTGTCTATAAAGTACTCGCATAATTTAAAATTTATTTTACGGAGAACTTAAAATTTTTTAAAAATAATTTACATGGCAGTCCCACATTCACTACAGTACGTCTTAACTTGCACCTTGCGAAATAATCAATGAAAATATTTTACAATTTCGATGTCGTTTCCATAGAAACTCAAACAATGCATAGATTTAGATACAAGTTAAAATTAAAGTACAACAATGCAAACAACTTTAAGAGTTTGATAAGTGTAACGCACAACACATTTTGTACGGCTTCTGAAATTGAATTTGTCCAGAAAAATGTTTCAACTGTTTTTAATAGCTGATAATAAAAGCACGATGAAATGCAGTCCGTGTTCCCTGAGCGGTACTCTTAACCCAGCAGTGGAAGTTGAATTAATATCAATTAAGTAGATGTAATAAAGAAACATAAAACATTACCTCGGTATTATTTATAATATAAGCTCGCTTTGCTCGTGCACCTTGGTTAATTTTCTTTTTAAGTGGATCTAGATTAATATAATTCTAAAGTTGATTCCACGAATAGCAAAAATAATTCTATCATGGAGTTGAACCGCTGACATTTTTTGGTATGAATAAACTATTTGGGAAATTGGTCTACTGACGAAGGCGCTGAATAGCGGCCTCCGTGTACGAAATATATTAGTAGAATTTGTTTATAACTCATATTCCAGTCCTAGCTCTGGAATTTGGAGGAACCAGATGGGCTATAAGGTCGTGTAAAAAACCAAAATGTCCAGAACAATCTAAAATATTAATTTTTTTAAATAATAAAAGCCAAAACCCACTGACTCACTGATTCACTGACTCACTCATCACGATTTCTCAAAAACTACTTAACGGATTGGAATGAAATTTGGTATGTAGATTCCTCTAGAGCCATAGGTGCTCACTAAGAAAGGGTTTGAAAAAATTCGAAATTTTAGGGGGGTTTTGGGGGGATCAAAGTTATTAAAAAATGACTTCTTCAAAACTACCGAATGGATTTGAATGAAATTTGGTATGTAGCTTCCGCTAGGGCCATAGGTGCTCACTAAGAAAGGGTTTGAAAAA
>JAGFPH010007503.1:8559-28110 GCA_018207615.1 Philaenus spumarius | reverse complement strand
GGGGGGGATCAAAGTTATTAAAAAATTACTTCTTCAAAACTACCGAATGGATTTGAATGAAATTTGGTATGTAGCTTCCGCTAGGGCCATAGGTGCTCACTAAGAAATTGTTTAAAAAAATTCGAAATTTTAGGGGGGTTTTGGGGGGATCAAAGTTATTAAAAAACGACTTCTTCAAAACTACCTAATGGATTTGAATGAAATTTGGTATGTATCTTCCGCTATTGCCATAGGTGCTCACTAAGAAAGGGTTTGAAAAAATTCGAAATTTTAGGGGGTCTGGGGGATCAAAGTTATTAAAAAACGACTTCTTCAAAACTACCGAATGGATTGGAATGAAATTTGGTACGTAGCTTCCTCTACGGCCATAGGTGATCACTAAGAAAGGGTTTGAAAAAATTCGAAATTTTAGGGGGGTTTGGGGATCAAAGTTATTAAATCACGATTTCTTCAAAACTACCGAACGGATTGGAATGCAATTTGGTATGTAGCTTCCTCTAGGGCCATAGGTGCTCACTAAGAAAGGGTTTGAAAAAATTTGAAATTTTAGGTGGGGTTTGGGGGGATCAAAGTTACTAAAATCATAATTTCAGATCTTTTATTATTATGACAATAGTGCTTTTATTATTTAAGATCTATATATATAAAACCAAATACCACTCACTGACTGAACACTTAAAAAGAATACAATTACGTTAAAAAGACTGAAAGTACCAACCACCACGGGCAACGCCGTACGGGTCAGCTAGTTTTAAATAAAATCTCAAAAATGTTCGATTTTATTTTTTTAAACATTTTTAGAGTTTGGTCTAACAAAATAAATGTAGGATATTATTCTGCTCGTTTTGTTTTTTTACACGTCCTTATAGCTCGCTTTGATCACTCAATATCGATAAAATACCATAAATGTACTCGGTTTAAATCCACGTGGTGGGGGGCATCTTTTGGCAGTGGATAAGCCGAAGATTCAAGGACGAGGAGTTTGGCCGCTACGAGCGGAACGAAGCAAAGCGTGGGCCGGGACTGGAGGCTGAGTTGCAAACATATTCTACTAATATATTTCGTTCACGATGCAGCTATTCAGCGCCTTCGTCAGTAGAAAAATTTACAAAATAGTTGTTTGAAAACCTAAAATGTATAAACTTAATTTTGGAAATTCGCTCAACTCACGTCAGCGGTTCAGCTGCGTGGTCGAATTATTTGTTGTGGGAGAGTTTTGGCGAACCGATTGACGGAGTAGTAGGGAGGCTAACGTTTACTGGGGAACTGACGAGAGGCCACTTTGATGTTCTCATTCCTTTCACACCTTCTTTACCTGACAACTCAATGGTGACGATGGTCTCCAAATTTCTCAACTTCCAACCCTATCAGAACAGTGTACATCATCATCTGATGCAGTTCGGTCGCATCAAGAACAAATACCGAAAAAACGAGGAAAAAAAAAGACGAAGCGTTTTTCTAATACAAATCGCGTAACAGCACATAGGCAAGCAGTAAAAAAAAACCACTGTCTCAAAATACACACAGAATCAGCTAAAATACTTTAAGATGTAACATTTGCTGTAGGTAACCATATTATTGCAATAGCGAACATTGTCCTGTCAGCTAATAGTAGGCTATATATATATAGACAAGTAAGAGCGTAGAGAGGGAATAGACGATACTTTATATGTTATAATACGTTATTATAACATTACAATTATTATATTATAATAATTATCCCTCACATATTGAATTATTCTTAGAATTCTATGTAGAGTGCATACACTAATACCTCACTCAAAATTATTTGTCACTGATTACATACTGCTTACATTATAATGATCACTATTTTTTCGCATACTTATTATAATTATAATATTATTACATAATAACATTATAGTTATAATAATATTACTATATTATAATTTTATAATTATTATATTATAATATTATAATTATGAATTTTCAAAATATTATATAATATTTTTTTACAATATATTGACTTGTGTAATTTTTTGACCTTTATTCTCCTCTAATATTAATACTGATAAAAATATAAATCGGCCATAGAAGTTATCACTTCCAACGTGTGGTCTTAAGCACACCCAATGTTTTTTAAAGTTTTTTTCTCTTTTGCAGTTTTTAAAATCAAATTTTTGACCCAGAAGGAAGATAAAAGTAAGATACTCTTTTTTGACAATGTATTGGTTTTCGTATAATTATTTCAAACTACCACTATTTTAAAATGAGTGATTTTTAGACTAAAATTTAACTTTATAACATTAAGTTCATTAAATAAATACGAACTCTGTACCTTTCACTGTACAAAAGGTACGTATTCTTAAGTTACAACAAAAAAAGGTGCTGGATAAAAGATAAATGTTTCATTGGTTTTATAAATGTATACAAATAAGATTCAAAATGTAAATGGTTTTAGGTTGAAATTATAGCTATTTAGCAATGAAGAAATTACCAAAAGTAGTAGCCAGTCTGCAAACACACATCTTGTTATTAGAGTCGGAAGTGCTCGTACGAATTCATGGGTAAATATCATTTAGATTTTACAAATAAAACTGATACAAACATACAATAAAATACAGCAAATGGAAACTAGTAACTCTAAAAACCATTAAATAAATACATAAATCTGATAGTAAGCATTAAACAAACTTTCAGTTTAGGAACCCCTAAATGCTAGGAAAAACAACTCAAACTAAATTATAAAATAAATGCCAAAAAATCTATCAATGAATGTTAGTTTATCAAACCGAATGCTTAAGAGAAAGATTCATGGTTTCATTAGTAAAGTTCAAGTCATCATTTAATTCCTTAAAACCAGCAGTATTTGTGTCCAAAACTCTGGCACTTTTCGCTCAATGTCATCAAAATTTAACAATCTACAATCTACAATCTAAAATTTAGTCAAACAAAATAGGCCTATTATATTGATAAAACAGTTAATAAGAGCATATATCTTTTAATGATATCAATTTCTAAACGAAAAGTAGAAACCTTAATATAGACGAAATTATACGATACTATTAACTTAATATCATTGTAATAGAGTATATTTTTGTTGCTATTTTTACATCGATATTAAATAAAATTGCTAAGTTATTTCAACTGATATTATATTTTCACCGAACATAATGATTTCTGTTCGTAACAATTATTTTGAACCCGAGAAACTACATTAATATGCTACTATAGTTAAAAGTATTATTACTATGAAGTATATTATAGTAATATAGAAAATCAACACTAAAGTAGTTAGTTGTTAAATATGCTAGATTAACCTAGGGATGTAGTGTATGCAATAAACAAATCAAAGAGGAGGATATGGGCCTACATTGGATTTATAAATATACAGTTATTGGAAAGGGTTATCTTGTAAATGTGAAGTATGAAAAAATTCTTTGATTCAATTGAAAATATTTTTTTTTACTAAAGTAACTTTTACTAAATGAACGAAATGATATAATTTTTAGCTTCTGAAACATTTCACTAAAAAATGTTGCCAAACCAAGACGTTTATTTTATCTTTTCTTTGTAATGAATACTTTCTCAATAATAATAACATAAAAAATCAATAAAATTTCTCTAAATATTTAAACTTCTCAATCGCCATATATTTACTTTTTACATTGCAATTAATAGTGCGAATAGTTCCTTGCCGAAGAAATTTAGAAAAAAATTATATATACTTTTTAGCAAAAAGAATACATGTAATGATCTAACCTTTTTATAACAACGTCTTTAAATATTAATATTTGAATTTAATGCATAAGCTTTGAATTTAGTTCAAACAAAGATTAATTTCATATAAGACGATTACTTTATCTAAAGATACCGGTAGCTTTAAGCAGCCCCATCTGATGAATTTGTAAGTACTGTACTCTATTCGTCAAGCGTACCCTACTTACCCTATTAAGTACCCCCTTATTCGTCAAGAATATGAATACATTATAATGCTTAAGTATAGTATTTTGTAATGCTTGTAAACCATCAAGTTGCATGTAAATAGTACTGCAAAGTTATCGTATAATGCAATTTATTTAATTTAATGTAATCACAAAAGACTTTAGAACATTTGTGGAACAGATTAGCTTTTCTTGATTTGACTACTACGTTTAAAAGATACACGGTAATGTACTCGTATATGTGTGTGGACCGTGAGTTATATGTACTGACTATTATAATAATAATGATCTCAGTCTTATCAGACATTTTTGGGATAAACGAAAATATCTGATATCAGAACTTTTTCGTTAAGAGTCACTAAAAGGTGTAAATATGTGGGTAGACCACGTTTTTTAAATTCTATTATATATATACTCTGTTACCACTCCAATATATCACTCAAGTTCGTATGAGACATTTTTGGTAAAAGAATTGAATGGTGAGAAATCACTCACCTTTGATTTAGTGTCATTTTATCTTTCCGAAATATTTTAATTTCAGACAATTTCAGACACGTCTTGTAATAAACAAATCTGGCAATAGGAAAACTAAAATATTGAAATAAAATAAACAAATATATTTCCTGAAATGACAATAAAATTGTGATACAACTCTTGCATTGATCTTGGACATCATTGAAGGTGGCAGAGTTTATCGATTACTTTTGTATTTCATCTAGACGATATGATCGTAATCGATATTGGTTCTAACTAAAATAATAAAAACTATTGCTTTCGATTTTGATATATGAATTAATTGATGACATAATTTTTACGCTGAGAGCATAACAGTGGATTGAATCCATCGGATCAAAGTGTAAGTTTATAACCGTAATATTAAGAGTTTGTAATCCGTTTTTTAAATTATGATAAGATCAATTGTAATTCCATCCATTTTCACCATTGATAAAATAACAACAATAAAGGAAACAATAATGCATCTGTGTGAAAAGAGTTGAAAGGTGGTAATAACAGATTCGTATTCAAACTTGGGATAGACTCTGATATCAACTATATCTTCAATTGTCCAAGGTTTAAGAGATATGTCAGCAGGTAATACACCAGTAAATTAGGTTTATTGTTCACTCTAGGATGATCTTTAGACGGTGTATACAAACTAAGATGATATTCGCTGTCGATATTGTTCGGTTGTATTTAATATAGTTTCTTAATTGTTCGGAATAAGAGTTGCGATTCAACATAGGTCTATAACCTCCTTCTGTACGTTTGTCTATTTTGGATCACCCGAACATAGATGTACATCTGTCCATAACACGTTCCTTCCATATGTTTTCCTAAATAGATCGATCATCGTATTTTGACTTCTCCAACGATTATTATAGATAAGGTCATTTTCCTTTCAAATCCTTATTTTGTGCATTGAAGTAATTATTGTATACTCTTATATTTTCGAGGAAAATGGGATTGATATACAGTATTTTAGTCCGTAATAAAAGTTGTTTTATTTCTTACGGGCGAAGATTACTTTTCAGTAACACATAACACAGTTCTTCCTTGATGACAGCAACTGTGTTTAGATCAGGCTGCTTCAGAAACAAACGAAAAATCAGAACAAAATGGCATTTCGTTTTTGATCACGAGAATCCAAATACTCCATTTATTGATCGGATGTAGAACAATTTAATTTGTTGTTTGTTTTAATAACTTTGTCTTCTATTTTTATTTTTATTTTATGTTGAGAAATTGTGTTCTGGTCTTTAATACACGATTTTTTCTTGGTTTGCAACATTATTCGTTTCTTTTATAAATTTTGTTGTTCTTTGACCCTTATTTTTCTCTTTAAGTCACGTTCTCCATAAACATTATTCTTGTTAGTCCCATTTTTTATATATAGGATTAAAACAATACACTGATTCATTAGTAAAAGCATAAAACAATTAAAAATTAGGAGGAGGGCTTGACCCGAGGAGTCAGATGGTATATGGTCAGAGCAGAGGCACTTTATATTTGAGTATGCAGAATAAATCTATATACATGCAGTTGGAACCAAACCTGGGTATCAACAACAATGGCTTTCAATCAACAATCAAACAATGGCTTTTAAAACTCGTGCAACATGAATCATGTGCGGTCGTAAAAGTATTGCATAATCTTACCAACTTTGTAGATATATAAGCAGACTATTTTCGAATTTGCTACTCTATTACATGAGAAAATAAATTTTTAATCAAACACTTCGTTAGACAGCATATTTAGATTAAAACCTCGAAACGCAAGGCCGATCAATGAGCGAGTAAATACGTGCTTAATGTACAATAAATATTTTAAATACTGAGTAACATTGTGATGTATTTTAAATATTGTAATTTATGTTTCAAGTGTTTGTTGTAGTATTTGTTTTAGTGTTGTGTAATGTTTATTTGCCATAGGTTGAAAGTGGCTAAATAAATATTTGTAACGATCGTAACCGATAAGTAACTACATTCTTTATTTGTGAGCAGCACAATTAAAAAAACAAACAAAACAATTACACAACTGGTGATACAATAAGGGTAGGTTGACGGGGGTAGTGATTGTAGCATTCCCAGTAGGTCCAGGATATCATGGTTTGTTTTTTAAATATGTGAATTGTTATGGAAACGTTTTTATTTTTTATTATTATAGACTATTTATATTTACAACAACGATGTAAATAAACGGTATCAGTTAACTGACACAAACTTTCTCCCAACTTACTGTAGTCAAAATAATATTGTTTTCAATCATTTTATTTATTACTTTTTAGAACAAAACAAAAAAATAATATTCTACCTACGTCAATCGTATAAAAAAATTATTGTCCTAGGCGGGATTCGATCGCGCGACCTTTGAATTACTGGCCGTGATCGCTACCATGGTGCTACCCCGTGCGGCCGCCGCCGCGATGCTAGATTGACAACATAAACTTGTTTATTTTTAAACATTTCCCCATAATTATAAAACGCCGAAGTTTTTATAAAAGCGGGTGGTGTCATTTTGTTTGGCATCTTAAGCACTTTAAATACTGAAAATTTGATCAAAATCGTTAGAGCCGTTTTTGAGAAATTTGCATTTTTGTAGTTTTTTATGGGTTTTTAGGGGTAAATTACCCTTAAAAATTAAAAATTTCAAAAAATGAAAAAAAACGCCTGGAGATATTAGGGTTTAGTACCTACATACCAAATTTCATGAAAATCGGACCAATAGTGTTCTCTCTGGTCGTGTATACATACTGACAGACTGACAGACAGACACCACTCTAAAAACACTTTTTTGGGTTCAGGGAGCACCAAAACAAAAAATTCCACTAAAAATATTTTTTGGTTCAGGGAGCACCAACACAGATAATTGCACTAAACCATTTTTTGGGGTTCTGGGAGCACCAAAACAGATAATTCAACTGAAAATTCAAATTCGAACATTTTTACGAAAACAATACTTTCTCCATATACTACGTATAGGGTGGAGAAAGTAAAAAGTCACTTTGTTTTAATTAATCGTACTCAAATTCATTGATATTACTAATGTAATGTAGGTTTGTGTACGCTGATAATTTCAGAAGAATTCCAAACAAAAAGTTTTTATAAAAAGAAAGAAAATAACACATTCAAACAACTGTTAAAGAACATCGTACCTGTTGAACATTAAAAAAAAATCTAAGCGCGCCTACTTCTAATTGAGAAATACGGTAGATGTACAACTTTAAATAGTATAAATTAATAAATGATAGGACCTTTGAGACGTCAACACTGGTAATGTTATTTTATATTTCTGTAGGATAACTCACAGTAGATATATTTACACTCAGTTAAATTGAACGTTTAGCATGGTATCCACAGAGGAGTAATTTAGCCCGGTAATTGCTCTATTGAGGTAGTAGTTAATGGGAATAAACCATCCTAGTAAATTATTTGAGTCCCTTGAATTGCATCAATAATATAATTGAGAATTTACTTCGGCTTATATATTCAAACAACAAGGTAAGTAATATTTAGACTAATTTAATTAAATACACATATAGTTAGAATAAAGTTTATTACCTTTGTTTCTGGCTTGAATAAGTTAATAATAAAGTGACACGGTCTCTCTACTGGTTACACTTCAAGCCTTTTTGATGACTATAGGGTTAATATATGATTGAGTGTTGTAAAGTATAGCAACGTTGTACGTATTTTAGTAGTAATACGTGATTATATTAATACTAAAGGTGACTCTGTGCTAACTGGTTACAAAATGATTGTTTAAATACTTCTCAAATAACTAAATTTATGGAGAAGATAAGTAAATTGTATAAAGAATATTTTGTTCGACGTTTATTATTATATTGATTTCCTAAGCTATTTAATATTTATTATGTAGTAGCCTACGAAACATGTATTTAAAAAATCACCATATAGTTCTTGGATCTTAATCTATTTTACTTCGTCAAATTCTATGCTGCACAGTCTATTTATAGGTTCAGTGAATTAACCCTTATAGTTCCCACTATGTCTGTTCGTCCTTGTGTCACAGTCAAATAGCTCCTTTATGTTGTTACCGAACCACGAATAAAATTTTACAAATTGTATTCGTAAAATAAAAATCAGAGTGAAATAAATGAAAACGTATGTTTTGATTAATAACTCAATATATGCAATTTTAAACGAATTAGTTTAAATTGTATAAACAAATCTTCGAGTTTGGTATTTCATTTAAATTCCATAAACTCCAAACGATTTAATTAAATTTTTCATTTTGATTTAAGATAAACCTTTGATATTCATTTCAAAGCGTTTCCTTCTAGATGATGTATCTAACTGCTTTAAAACTCTTGAAATTGTTCTCTATACACTTCCTCATCAAAAGCCCCAAACAAGACCGTTAGATACAAATTTAATTAAGATTGATTTCAATTTCGTTTGAAACGAGGTAATTATTCTATTAGTTCACAAAAATATATAAACTGTACAAGTGAGATAAAAACAACAAATATCTATTAATTGTGATCAGGTTATCTCAGTTGTCAGATCATTAGCACGGAATGATGGGCTCAAACCCCGGTATTGGTTTATGTTTTTAACATGTACATTTTTTAAAGTACATTTTAAGGTATAAACATTCAGCAACTCTCATATCAAATTTTTCTGATTGAATTGATAAAAATAAAGTAATATTATTAAAAGAATATGTTTAAAAAATAACACCCCGTTATTAAATATCTTATCAATAATCGATTTGGTGTTGAAATAAAATGTTCAGTAATCTTTATGCAAAAGTAGGACACTGTTTGGTGCAACGTAATCAAAAACGGATTGCAGCAGATGTTTCTTATTAAAGTTACTTCAAGAACAAATTTTAAATTTAAATTTTGTTTTAGTTTCTTTGTGTTATAAAGTATTTTTTTATAATTCTCTTAAAACTAAATATATTAATAAGGCTTATTTTTGTTGACAATTGTACAAGTTTAAGTTGGGTTTTAGAAGAAATTCAGATGTAAGTAATAGATTATTTTCTATTTTTTCACCAAACAAATAATTGTTTTTTCCTCAAGGCATAGCGAAATAACAGGAGATAGTGCAAAATAGCTGTCACAACAAACTGTTACATAGATTGGGGGTTTTACATGTTTGGATGAGCAATACAAGTACATATTTTATTTGATAAATGTTAAATAGTTTTGTATTTGTTAATAACTACAATAGTTATTGATATATCTATTACAAAAAATATTACCACAATAAACGAATAGTATAAATGGTTTAACGGTTGTCTGAAGGCTTAAAGCATCGGTATATAACCACAACATTGTGGTTGTCATATATATCCACTAGTGGTTTGTAAACAGCTGTGGGAAGAAATACATTCACTTCGTGTATTTGTGGTGACATATTTTATGTCTATTGAGTGTACTGTAATGGCTACGGCAATAGTTTATAATACAAAATAAAATCTCATACGTTTTAGGTATTTATGGGTTATGTTTAACGTTTAAAAAGAGAAAATGTAAACTCATATTTTTTACAAAAGTTTGAAAAGACGTCTTAATCATTTCCAATGTAGCATATAACCAAGTAAAATCATTGATAACTCTTTAGAACATAGAGATATTTTACCACACCGAATTTGCAGTGTACAGTATACATTATTTGATACGAATTCCTCTAATAGACAACATAAATCACATTAGTCAAATTTCAATTCTTCGTAATCCTCTTTATTTACCATAACACAACTTACGTTTATAACTAAAAACTTATAAAATCATCAGTATTTTATATAGTGTAGTATTAGCTCCAGGAAAAAATATATTACATTCTCAAACCATTTATACATGCACATATATATACTGAATATAACTATGTTCAGGCCCCGATTTGCCAATGGGCAGACTGGTCAATTGCCCAGAGCGATTTTTGGAGATTTTTTTTATTATTGCCAGAATATTGGTAAAAAACCGGGAACGACACAGCAAACTTGTTAACTTGCGTAAGCCTCGTAACAAATCTGGTTACAAGCAACTGTCTATTGCTGTAGCTCAGCATTCAGCATATTATGGTGGAGCCAATACCTCCTATAATACAGTGACGTGACGTCAGCACAAGAAGGCCATAGTTTTCTCGCCAGATAAATCCGATAGATGTCGCAGCCAATCTCAAGCTTTGTTTTAGATGACAGCTGGACACTGAGCTTGTGACAAATTGGTTAAGATGTTTTGAGTTTACTTTGTTTTTGTTTTGTTTTATTTATTTTATGTGCTTTATTTAGTGACATAATAATTTATAAAATGCCTAATAAGTGTTGTGTTCCTGGTTGTAGAGGAAACTACTTAAATAGACAAAAAGTCCACATATTTAGTTTCCCACAAGAGGTTAACCTCAAAAATAAATGGATTGCTGCTATTCCCCGTGCAGCATTTACACCAACAAAATATACCAAGGTTTGTGAGTTACATTTTATTAAAGAACATATTATTTGGACAGTTTCAGAACAAGATTTAAAATCAGGACAAATTGTTACAGTTAATTTAAAGTATCCTCGCCTTCATACAGATGCAGTTCCTAGCCTATTTCCTAATTGTCCAAACTATCTCCAAAAAAATACTAAATTTCGACAGAGCAGAGATGAAAAGCAGAAGTTAATTGAGCAAAATATTTTGTTTACAGCCGTAGAAGAGAGTAAAAAGAATATTTAAGATACAAAGAAACAACTAGTTATTATAATTATGCAGAGTTCCTAAATGTTTTAAAATCTTTTAATATTCCTGAAGGTTGGGTTAAAATTGAAAATAAAACCGATGTAACAATATTTAAATTAGAATACAAGCCAGGACCTTTTGTAACCTATGCAATTGTAATAAATGCAAATTTGAAAGTAGAATTATTTTTGTATGGCTTGGAATGTGATGTAATGTTAGGCCTATCTGAAAATAAAAATAGAACACCATTTTTTACAAACAATATAAATGAGATTTATGTGATATTGAACAAAGTAGAAGCATGTTCATCAAGTGATTCAAATGATATTAGGCCTATTGACAAAACACAAATCATAAAGCATGTTTTAGATATTCTTTTAAATATAACTGATGACAAAGATACAGGATTGTTATTCATTTGCGAACAATTGCAACTGCATACCATTTCAAAAGAAAGATACAGATAATCCTGTAGCACCTTGATTTTAGCCTCATTAATTTTTACAATTAGTCCTCATGCTTACAAATTTTTGAGACATTCAGCTTCTCTTATATTACCACACCATGAAACCATTAAATCAGTTTGTAATAAGTTTCTAAGTGATCCAACTTTGGAAGAAAGACAATGTTTTCTTACATATGCAAGACAAGTTTTTAAATAGGGGGCCTAAATAAAAGAAAATGAAAAACACATGATATTACCAATAGATGAAATTCACATTAAACTATACTTAGATTATAAAGCTGCAAATATTGTAGGTACTGGTTGTAATAATACTTGTTTAGCATCTACCGCTTATGTTTTTATGATAACGTGCATTAACTCAAGTTTTAAAGAAGTTATACATATATCACCAATGTCTAATGTAGATCATGAAATACTCTTCAAGTTCATCACAACAATTATAACTAATTTAGAAGAAATAGGCTACAAAATATTTTGTGTTATCACCCAACGCCATAAATAGTAAAGCAATGAGAATATTTGCCCAGAACCAATCTATAAACATTGTGTATCCTCATCCTTGTGATAAAGATAGGCCTTTGTTTTACTTAATTGATTCAGTTCACTTGTTAAAGTGTATTAGAAACAACTGGATAAATTCTAAACCAGACCAAATTTTGTGATACCCAGATTTTGAAACAGAAACTGGAAAGATAAAAGTAGCAGCATTCAAATCACTAAAAGCACTTCACGAGTTCGAACATGATAAATTACTGCGATTTGGTTATTCTTTAAATTTAAAAGACTTATTTCCATCAAACCTAGAAAGACAAAACGTAAAATTAGCACTGAAGATATTTAATGCCTTTATTGTTCAAGCATTGTCAGAATTTGGAGACAAAATTGAAAATTCTAAAGATACAGCAGATTTCATTAATATTATTTTAACATGGTGGAAAATTGTTAATGTAAAAACACCTCTTAAAGGAAAACGCTTAAATGATATATATCAAGAACCTGTAATAGCAACAAATTTAATGTAAGATCCTAAAATAAAGTTAAAAAAAAATGTTAAATTGGCTAGATATGTCGAAAGTTGGACAATTTTCTCACAAACTTACACCACAAACCCACACTGCATTGAGTCACACAATATATGGAATGCTGGAAATAATTCAATATTGTTTTGAAGAATTAAAAATGAATTATATACTACTTGGTAAATTACAAACTGATTCCCTCGAACATAGATTTGGACAATACCGACAATTAGCTGGTGGTCAGTATAATATTTCTATTCGTCAATTATATGAATCAGAAAAAACTGCTTCGAATTCAATCTTTGCTAACTCTAAATTCACACACTTTTGGAACCATATAAATCATGGAATTTTTTGAAAATAACGAAATTTCTGCCCTAGGCCTACATCAGGAAGAAGAACACAATTTTGATAATTTAAATATTATTATTGATACAGCAGATTTTGAAAAATTTAATCATGAACTACCTGTAATTTCTTACTTAGGAGGTTACTGTTGCTATGTTGATTTAAAAAAAATTAAAATGTGAAATTTGTAAAGAAAAGTTAGTTTTACCTGAGAAAATGGTTGTTGAAGACAATTACAGACTTGTTAGTTATTTGAATCGGGGACGGTTGCTGTATCCAAAGGACAATGTAGTGCAATTAGTTTTTCATCATTATATCATTTTTAATAAATTGCTGGAAAATTATGAAGAAGGCTTTTTAAATATACACAATAAAAAGAGTTTTGTTTCGAAATTAGTGCTAAAATACATGACCAAAAAAGATGATTTAAATTATTTTAGTGGATGTGAACTACACAGTGTGCAAGATATTGCAACAATTATTATAAACTGTACATCAAATACACTAATAAAAAACTACTGTGGGAAATTTAATGACAAGACTGGCAAAGGACATAATAATAGGAAGCTTAGTACCCTGAAGCTGTAGGCTAATAATTACAGTTAGGCTATGTTAGTTCTACTAGGCTATTGTATTTTATTTTGGTTTTTTCTAAGAAAATATAATAGCACGCAATTTGAAAGCTACTAATTTAAATTAGGGCATAAAGGCTATAATATATTGTTTTATAATGCTAGTATATTTTCCAGAAAAAGCAAATAGTGTACCGATATTTTGTACAACAAAACATGCAAAACGTATTTTTAACATTTCATATTTCAAGATTAAATCTTTATACAAATTAATATTCTTTTAATATAATATAAATAAATATGAATAGAAATAAATATAATATTATTATAAAGACATAATTTAAGGGTGAAAATGATTTGTGACTACAAAATTACAGTTTGACCTTGTCAATAAAGCGAACGATTTCTATACAGCTGCATTTATTGCGTGAGCCTAGGCCTTCCTTTGCTGACGTCACGCCTGAGCGCTGAGGCCTTGTATTATAGGTGGTGTTGGTGGAGCGCAGGCAGTGCATGACAGACCAGCCACAGCCACGTCCGTGGTTGACTGAGTGAAGCTGGCTGTCTGTCTGCGGAGAGGGAGGGGAGGGAAGTGAAGTAGTGAGTGATCTGGGAGCATTAGTCTTCTGTCGTCTGTTGTTTATGTTTTATTCTCGGTCGTTGTTAAAGTTTTGAGTTAATATAATATAACCTCTTGGGTTTTTGTGTTGTGAATATTTTGAACTTAGTTTTTAATCGTGAGTAAAAAGTTAAGTGGAAATGAATGGTAGAAAACGGGCTGCGAAAAAACGAAATGATGAACTAGAAACTTTGCAAAAGGTTCCCAAAATTGTTTTTTTTAAAATCAGTTAATTTAAATAGTACTAAAATCTGTACTGAAAGAGGTGTTGGTGTTGATGACAGTTCAGTTTGTGATTCAACACCGTCGACTTCAGACTCAACGCCATTTAAATTCACACAAGAACTAGAAGAACAAGGTATACAAATAGAAGAAGAGGGCATATCTACTATTGATAAAAACCATGGTGAATATGAGACTACACTTTCCCAGCCTTCTGAAGTAACCTCAGAGATCGAGGTAGGTTTAACTATACCTCAATAATTTTCAATAGATGACCCAGGTACCTGGGATGTTACATTAAATGGAGTTGTTTAAAATGTTCTTAAGAACTGCCAAACACAAAATCTTACGGCAAACTTCTCCAAATCTGAGCGCTTATTTAATGAGTCGAAAAGAACTTTGTCAGTAAACATATTTAAGAGTACTCTTCCTAATGAAGACACGGTTTTACGAGATTGGCGTTTATACTCACAAACAACTGGTAAAGTATATTGTGTGCCATGCTGCTTATTTCAATCGTTGACAGTAAAAACTAATTTGTCCACTGGATTTAATTATTGGAAACATAGCAATGAACTCCTTAAACAACACGAACAGTCTCAAGATCACAGGAAAAAGTTCTTACTTACATAACCAGAAAAAAAGTTTGATGCAAGTTGATAAACTTCTGTTTACTCAGTATGAAGAAGTTAATTACTGGCGAAGCGTATTGGCTAGAATTGTCTCAGTTGTCAAAATTTTGTCAGTTAGAGGGTTACCCTTTCAAGGAGACAACGCACATTTTGATTCGACTTCAAACGGTCTCTATATAAGGTGTCTAGAGTTAATAAGTGAATATGACTCATTTCTTGCCCAGCATATTGCAAAGTATTGTAATAAGGGTAGTGGACACACTTCATGTCTTTCGTCTCAAACTTGTAATGAATTCATAGAAATAATGGGTAACTGTGTGTTTAAAACTATAACCAAAGAATTGAAAGAGGCTAAGTACTTCAGCCTAATTGTAGATTCCATAACAGACTGTGCTCATATTGATCAATTGGCAGTAGTCTTACGTTACGTCCCTCACAATGAAGCAGGACCTGTTGAACGACTAATCTACCTTCTTCCTGGAATATCACATAACTCATCAATCGTGCTTAGAAGATGCTGTAATAGCATGTTTAAAAAATGCTGACCTTAAAATCTTGAATTGTCGAGGACAGAGCTATGATAATGCAAGTAACCTGTCTGGTGCCTATTCAGGCCTTCAAGCTCGAATAAAACAGCATAGCCCTCTAGCCGAGGACGTCCCGTGTGCTGCACACTCCTTAAATCTTGTTGGTTCTGCTGCCGCAGAGTGCTGTACTGCTATGGTAGTATATTTCGGATTTGTACAAGAGTTGTACAACTACTTCTCATCCAGCACTTACAGATGGAATATTTTAAAAAAACCACTTGGCTAAAAACCACACACCTGTGGTGAAGTAACTCTTAGAGACGAGATGGTCTGCAAGAGCAAATGCAGTGAAAGCATTGGCAAAAGGTCATCAAGGATATTAAAGCATCTTTAAAAGATTTAGCCGAAGACTTCAGTGTAAAACCTGTTTGTAGATTGTTAGCATCTAGCCTTGAATAAAAGTTCCATGACTTTGAAATCATTTTTCTTTTGGTTTTTTCTAACGATATTTTGGAATGAGTAGACAAATGTTCAAGTTACTTGCAAAGTGAAACAATCAAACTTGATTCAGGAATAAAACAACTAACAACGTTGGAGGGTCATTTGCAGGTAAAAAGGGACGACTTTGATTCATATGAACAGTCAGCATTGTCCATTGCGGAATGTAAATCTCCTACTTACAAACGGGTAAGAAAGAGAAAAGTTTTTGCAGATGAAACCCATGGCATTGAAGGTGATCTGGATGTAAGAAATGCTTTGAAAATGAACGTGTTACTAAAGATGATAGACTCACTAATAGCCAACTTAGCAGTCAGGAAAAAAGCCTATGAAGTAGTATCATCAAGATTCCAGGTGTTGCGATTGTTATTAAATCCGGTTTCTCGACTCATCAGAGATTCAAAGAACCGCTACAAAACTTTGCACAGTATACTCAGAAGACGATACATCTGACTTTTTAAATGAGTGTGTTCATTTTAAAACGTTCGTTGAGGTTGAAAAGTTAAAAAACTTAACTGAAATGTATTTGTACATCAATGAAAACAACTTAGCTTGCACATTCCCCAATCGAAACGTCAGGGACAATTTAACAACAGTTGAAAAACTGTTGTTAAATTGTTCCTGACGTTTCCAGTGACAAAATGCATTGAAGAAAGTTTTCAATTCTTTCAAGAGTGAAAAATCATAAAAGAGCAACTTTACTGAACAGCAACTTGAACTCTTTGGTTTTATTGTGTACTGAAAAAGTCATAACACAAAAATCAGATTTTTCCGAAGTTGTTACAGAGTTCGCGAAGAAAAAGGTCTATGTAGTTATGTCAGCAAAACGATTTCATAAAAAGTATATACAATGATTATATTACAAGCTATTAACCTACTGTAATTAATTTCATCAAAAATTTGACTTTTTCTTAGTTTCAAATGTTAATAACAAGCTGCCGAAATCATGTATTCTAAGGTTAATGTTTATATTGTTTATTTCATATTGTTCATTTCGTTTGTTTTTCTCTTTGATAATAAAAGTTATAAAAAAATGTAATCAAAATGTTTTGTGTTTATTTATTAAAAACAAATAGGTTTTACACTTAAAAAATTAGAAATGCGCAAACTGGTACCTTTAAAATTTTATGTTCATGTATATTTGCAGTTTGCACTAAATACGTAGTTATAAAAGATTAATCGTATTTAAAAAAAAGAATATAAGCCTACTAATTTTTTTTATCAACAGTACACCCAAAATTTCAGGTTAATACCTAATACGTTATTTTTACAACAGTGTATGGTATCAGCCCACCATTATTGTGGGGTAACCCAGCAATACTATTAAGGAATCACAAATATTTCAGTAATTTTTGTCGGAGGGGTCGGCTACAAAAGGTTTTGCCCAGGGTGCAGCTTACTCTAAATCGGGGCCTGACTATATCTTCACTATAATATGTATATTCGTGTAAATGTTTATATACAACAAACATATGGATTGAATTCATGATACTCTAAATTAATTATACTCAGTTTGATAGTGAGATTGCTATGTATCTTAAGACGTTTTTTAACCCATAAACGGTCGCCCGGCGTCAAAAGGAAAGCAGTGGTTATTTCGCCTAAAGTATTTTCTCAATGGCACTGCATACCATATCCTTCCTCACACCCTTCCCATTCCAATGCTAGACTTTTGTTTAGTTTGTATTATTCTTTTCGAACTGTTACTCGTTTCTTTATGACCTGCGGTGTTTTTGACGCCAAGTGACCAGTTACGTATTTCTAAATACGGTATTTTTAACACCAGCCACCACTTGTGTTGTAATTACGTTCGTTGTAAATATTATTTATATTCATTATTTTCCTTAATAATATTTTTAAATACTGTATTTGTCACTCGGGAATAATTGTATACATTATTTTCAATTAATGTTTTATAATTGTATTTGTAAACCATCTTGATTATTCCGAAACATTTGTAAATATTACTTATTTGGTGTACTTTATTTGCATTGAACTATTTTTATGGATTGGCAGGAATGTTTGTACACATTATGTTTGAATGCTACTGATTATTTCTCAACGAAGATGAAAGAAATATCAGTAATTGTCATCATATATTAATTCACTAAGTTCTTGTTGGGAATTTCTTTATCGGCCCATTAAGCCCTTATTTTTCAACCAATTTGTACACACGAAGAGTTATTTTAAACGTTTTACACTGTATTTAAACAATAACTGACGTTGAAAAAAATTATGCCGTGTTATTTAAATGGGACAACTTTTTTGTAGGAACTATTCCTTAGTTTGGGAGAACCAGTTAAACTTATGACAAATTGAAGCCCAAACATTCGATACTTTCCAAAATTATAAAATTGATCACTTACTCTTTTTAGGTTTGAAAAAAATGTAACTTAAAGTAATAAAAATGCCACATTTTATTTATATGGTAGAATTTTTGTCTAGAATTTCGTCCTTTGTTTAAGAGAGAGCGCCCATAATAAATATTTCTAAATTAAATTCATGTTTCTTAGTTTCCGGGTCAAAGAGTTATGGACGTTGACTGCCCGTCTGTTGTCTGTATGCACTCAAAACTACTATTTGACTCGGGTTTTCTGGATTCTTATCTCGAGTCGAAATTCAATTAAACATTTGATAATTGGAGTTAATTGTTTTTGTTTTTATTTTTAAATGCCTCATAAATTTCAAACTCTTCCTCAGCTTTAATAAATTTATCTTTACTGCAAACTTGAATTGTTTTCAAGCTAATTACTAAAAAAGTTCTTGTAAATGTTGTTTTTAACTATTAAATGTCTCGCGTATATGGACTTGCTACCCGAAACAGTCTTTTTTGACAGTTTTTGGTGTTCCTTAGAACGTACTTTGGACGGTCTTTCAGTTTGACCTGTGTAATGTGTATATTTGGTCACAGCTAACACAGAACAGCGTTTGATCTTCCAACGGTCTTAGGTTTTGGGGGTGATGTATTTTGTTAATGTAGTTATTAGTGCGGAAGGATGTTGCTCTGAACGTTTTATTGAAAGTAGAAGTAGTCTAGGAATATTAGGGAGGGGATGGGTGGAAATTTCTTAAGTAGCGACAGAGAGCGGGGGAGGCACTAATTTTATTTCTGTCGCCCCCGGTGAAAAATTGGAAGAGATCTTTACGCAGTTTTATCCGTTCCCGGATGAAGACAACATCAGTAATATAGCTAATGGAGTCAGTGGAGATACATTGAAAACTAACTGTCATAATGCTTTCGAAATCGGCTTGGATATTATGAATGATGTCCAAGGAAATAATTTCAAAAAATTAAAACTGTCTCTGAGTAAAAAAGTTGCAAACAAAGGCTCAGAAAAGGGTTTTATTGTTACGATAAACAAGGAAAATATGGAACGGACGATCGAATTTGTCTCATGAAAAATGCTGAAAAATAATTCAATAATAATTGAATTATCTCTATCCATTAGCCCTATTTGTTTAGTATGGAATGCGTAAAACAAAGAAATCTACGCTATGTGAGCTATATGAAAAAAATTGTGAATTTGCGAAACCCAGCGATGAAGTATGTCATT
>JAGFPH010007502.1:19706-55658 GCA_018207615.1 Philaenus spumarius | reverse complement strand
CAGCAGTCAAGTCTCTAGGTTTATGAGGGTCTAACCCTAAACTCTTTTCTCAGCCATAGGTTCAAGTCTGAATCCCATTTATAAATCTTTTTCTTTTGTTGGGGTGCACAGATATCAACAGCAGTCAAGTCTCTAGGTTTATGAGGGTCTAACCCTAAACTCTTTTCTCAGGCATAGGTTTAAGTCTGAATCCCGTTTATGAATCTTTTTCTTTTGTTGGGGTGCACAGATACCAACAGCAGTCAAGTCTCTAGGTTTATGAGGGTCTAACTCTAAACTCTTTTTTCAGCCATAGGTTCAAGTCGGAAACGCATTTCTGCATTATTTGGAAGTAGTGACACCTTTAACACCAATATAGGGTTCTGCCCTTTATAACGTGTTTACTGTGCTATTTGTTTATCGTGGTTTCTAATTTTTATACTCAATCGAAATTTAAAAAGCAATAACAGTTATAATTTAAATACTGACTTTTCTATCTTCATCGGTATATGCAGTTAGTTTTTACTCTGCTTTCACTCTGAACAATTTGCTTACGTGCGTAATAATCCTATAACTGTGTTTTAAAACTCAATTACTACTAATCCCAGGAGAAAAGTTGTAAAAAAAGTTGTATTAGATCATATATATTTACTTAAAGTACAAAACGCCATTATTTTTTGACAGGAGCTTGCTACTGAAAGAATTTCATTGATTTTTGTTTTTAATTAAAAAAATGTAGTCTGTAGAGAGACAGTAATTCTTTTTTAAGTAATCATATTTTTGTTTATTTTCAGATCGAAATTTATTTAAGAATAATTTGTTAGTAAAATATGTTTTAAATATAATTTTAAATATTATTTGGTTTTTAATGATTATTGAAAATATATTTTTATAAAGATTTAATATAAATCATCTAAACACTGTGAAGTATTATTTGAGTTCTAGAATTACACGGTTATATACTATTGAGAAGGTATTAGTGCCACTTGAGCGAAGCTAAGCTGTGGTTAGCAAACATCCAGTTTAATGGGTCTTACCACATGTGGTAGTTAGGGTTTAGCCATGTCCCAAGGATACATCTTTGATATTGATTTAATATAATGTAAAGAACATAACTGTCATTTATTATGTATAGAAACTTTTTTAGTATTATCATTTGTACTACACAACTATAGTTAATTTAACTTTTCTAAGTTTTGTTAGTTTTCAGTAATAATCACTGAGTTAAAGTAATTCCTACACTACTTAGTTAGTATTAAATTCATATATATTTATATATAATAAGAGTACAGCTTTTAGTATTATTATATTTATTTATTTATTTTGCACAAACAATAATTGAACTGAAATTTAGTTCAATAATGATGTACGTTTATGGTAGTCGTACCAATTTAAACTTCTAAATTAAATATGTAAATAAAAGGAAACACTAAAATATATTGAGCTGTCAACCCTACAACTGTCAACCTTCTCAATTTGAGCACGCGTGGGAGCTTGGCATTTGGACTAGGTCTATTTTGACAACTCAACTTGTTGCAAATACTTGTATAGAATATTTCACCCACTAAAACTCATTCAATCGCAATAAAACAAAAACCTTTGGAAAGGGAATGATTTATACTTTAACTTTTGTACTTACACATTTTTTCTAAACGTATATTTACATATGTAATCATTGTATTAGTATTGTAGTTTTGCTGTAAACTTATTGCCACGCGTGAAAACACAAAGAAATTTCTCAACTTTGTCACTTATCTAAAGCTCAATATCGCTGGACAGAAATATTTTGACAATAATATAAAGATACCATTGGATTCGTCAAGATTTTAACTTTCTGAAACTGCCTTCCAATCAGACTCCACTCTTATAGATTCGAAAATATAAATGCTTCTGTAAACCCTTGCAATTGGACAGTTTCCAACCAATGAAGCAGCACATTTTGTCTTCAAGATATCGCTTACAATTAGTTGTATTTCTATTGATAGCTTGATATCGTTTTGTAGGGAAAACTTCGATCTTTCGTTTGGTGTAAAATAAACTAGATTTTACTGGTTAGATGTTATTGAAACAGCAGTGGGAAATACAGACTTTCGTAGAATTCAAACAACCGTTTGAGATCGCAAAGCAAGACTGTTTCCCACGCTGTTCATACGGTTATTTTATATTCCCTTTATCCTCGTGAACTTTTGACAGTTTATTCTAATTTTGTGAAACAAGTAATACAATGTGAAATATTTTAAAAAATGAGAATTTACAAGTATACAGATAAATTTCATAATTTATTCTCTACACTTTCTTACAATATTATTTCAATTTGGGCAAAGTATATATACAAATTATACCGGGTGTCCCACGAAGAGGTCCCTATTTTTGAATTAATATATTAGATGCACCGAACACTCTACAAACCTGAAACTCAACAGTCCTAACATAAACATATGTAAAAGAAATACACCTTAGTATCAGTTAATTCTGATACATTAGGACAAAATGGCGGGATATCAAAGAAATAGTACCTTTTCGTTAAAATAGTTTTATTTGCTTAAGTGTTACAACATAATTATTGAATTTTAACGATGTTACTAAGCACTAAACAACGTTAGGGAATTAAAGAAATAAGTAACTCATAAATAAATTAAATCTATTTGATCCATAAACCTTATTCAAACTGATGTCCATCGATCGCAATGCACTGATGACAACGAAATAGAAAACAGTCATAGGCTTTGCTGAACAACTCTCGAGGTACAACAACAGTTCCTCTTCGATCAACCTCATTAGTTCATCGTCTGTCGCAATGTTATGACAATAAACCTTCTCCTTCAAAAAGCCCCACAGAAAAAAGTCACAAACAGTCAAGTCTGGAGACCTTGGGGACCAGTCCATGAAGCTGCTGCCACGACCTATCCAACGGTTAGGAAGATTTTGGTCCAAAACTGCTTTAGCCACATTAGCATAATGCGGAGGAGCTCCATCCTGTTGGAAAAGAACGTCTTTCATCTCAGGCTGAGAAAGATGAGGAACTATGTGATTGCTTAAAACTGATGCATGCCTTTCTCCAGTCATTGTTTGTCGGGATATGTCATACGACAAAACACCATCCTTGGTAACAGCAGCCCAAACTGTTATACCTGTTGATTTTAATTTCTCTTCTTGTAAGATATGTGGATTTTTTGTGTTATAGTAATGACAATTATGCCTGTTTACAGTAACTGTTCGATAAAATGTCGCTTCATCTGAAAACACAAAATTCCAATCGTCTGTCAGGATCATCTTCAAGCAGTCCGTGAACTAAATGAGTTTTATAGTGTTTGATTTTGTTCTTTTTGGCATA
Source organism: Philaenus spumarius (assembly GCA_018207615.1). Classification (NCBI taxonomy): domain Eukaryota; kingdom Metazoa; phylum Arthropoda; class Insecta; order Hemiptera; family Aphrophoridae; genus Philaenus; species Philaenus spumarius. The sequence continues at coordinate 52,345 of JAGFPH010007502.1, read as the reverse complement.
CCTTTGGACAGATGACTTCGGTATCCCTGTAGCAGATTCCACCTTTCTTACTGAATTAGGCGTATTTGGAGATTCCATGAAAGCAGCACATACGATTTCTTCATTTTCTATGTTGGAGGATCTATGGTATTTTTTTTGTATTGACCCCGTTTCTAGTAGGATAGTCTTCCACTTACGAATAGATTCCCTTGACGGTGGAACTACACCTGGGTACCTTTCCCTAAAACACCTTATTTCTTCATAATCATTTTCAAAGGCAATAGCCCAGGAACAACATTTCACTTTTTGCTCAGTTGAAAACGGCATTGTACATAAGACACTTTACAATGCAACTTAATAACAAATGCCAATGTTTATTACCAAATATAATCATTGTTGTGGATACACGCAGTCAGCTGATAGATTTAAAATAGTCTAAACAGCTGTAGCTGTTCCTATTCTAAATAAAAGTAGGTTTACCTTTAAAATACGATTGCTGATTTTGTTGTTTTTTTGTTTTTCCGCCATTTTGTTTGGATCAGTCAGAATTAACTGGTACTCAGGGGTATTTCTTTTACATATGTGTTAGTCACGACTGTAGAATTTCAAGTCTGTAGCGCGCTTTATACGTCCGTCATATCAATTCAAAAATAGGAACCTCTTCGCGGGACACCCGGTATATTTACCTTTGTATATCCGTCGTGTGACTTCGTATTTATATTCTGGCTACGCGTTTCGGAATCTATGTTCCATCATCGGGAATCTCTGAAGGTCAGGTTGTCATGAATTACATTAAAAACACTTCACAAACACAAACACACATAATATTCAACAAAAATATGTTGCCGCGAGGAATCACCTTTAGAAGGTTGACCCACTACTGACTATGATAGTTTAAGTAATCTTATTGTCGATCCTTATCGCGGTATCATAGAGTCTATTGGACTTGAAGTTCAGCTGGTCGTTTAATAATTCATCTTTTGATTTAAACGCTTTATATATTTCATATTCCTCGGCGGCGTCCGTGTATGTGCCTTTATTGCATACAATTATAGGTTTAAAATTTGTATCAAAAATCTAAAATTTGTGGTCACTGTCAATTATGTGACGGGAAAAATTTGATTTTATGTGGAATGTCCTTTTTGGCAGGTGTTCCTTGTATCGTTGTATAAAAGGTCTACTCGTTTGTCCTATGTAATATTGTTCACAGTCATTACAATTAATCCTGTAGATGCCGGTCTTATCTTCGAGAGGTGTCATTATTCTGGGTTGCAATATTCTTTTAATACTATTCTCCGTTTTATTAGCTAATGTGATGTTTAATTTTCCAAACACATTATTCAATATTTTAGGGAGTACTCTACCATATTTGGCATTAATATATTTATTTATATTAGTTTTCTTCCGAAGGAGATTTCTGTGGTGATGCTTTTTAAGCGTAGACCTTTTATACAACGATACAAGGAACACCTGCCCAAAAGGACAGTCTATATAAAATTCAATTTTGCCCGTCACATAATTGACAGTGACCACACATTTTCGATTTTGGATAAAAATTTTAAACCTATAATTGTATGCAATAAAGGCACATACATGGACGCCGCCGAGGAATATGAAATATATAAAGCGTTTAAATCAAAAGATGAATTATTAAACGACCAGCTGAACTTAAAGTCCAATAGGCTCTATGATACCGCGATAAGGATCGACAATAAGATTACTTAAACTATCATAGTCAGTAGTTGGTCAACCTTCTAACGGTGATTCCTCGCGGCAACATATTTGTGTTAAATATTATGTGTGTTTGTGTTTGTGAAGTGTTTTTAATGTAATGCATGACGACCTGACCTTCAGAGAAGCCCGATGATGGAACATAGATTCCGAAACGCGTAGCCAGAATATAAATATAAAGTCACAAGACGGATACACAAAGGTAAATATATAATGTTTACTTTAATTTGTGACTTTTATACTGTTAATACAATGTTCAAAAAGTATATATTCCTAAATTACTATTCAAACTAGGCCTAGTTTTGTTAACAATCTTGTAGTAAAAATATAAAAACTGGTGTTTCAAAATAATAAATTTGAAATTGATATCTATTTTTATACAGTTCTATTTAGAACTAAATTACGATACTTTTTTACATTTTGAAAAATTACAAAAAATGTGTACTACTTTTTATGTAGGCCTAAAATTGAACTTTTTTATTTCGTTACTGAACATTTTTGTTTCTTGAGCTAATAACTTTGTAAATTTTACATCAATAAATTTTGTACTGGCATATATGTATTCTTTGGACCTTTCTCTACAAAAAAGCTTTTTAACACTTTTGAATTGGTTTATAATTACTATATTTGGCGAATTTGTGAAAATATGCTTGCACATGCATCGAAATGGCTTGGCATTGCAAAACATTAGCATGTTCAGTTGTGGGGCAAGAATGATGTAGGCTACATTTATGGTAGTTGTACCAATTTAAACTTCTAAATTAAATATATAAATACAAAGAAACACTAAAATCTATTGAGCTATTAATAAACGGAGGGACCATATTTATTGTCACCCCAAGCCAGCAAAACATAATGCTTCATCACAATTATTGTGTATGATAAGCCTTCATTTTTTATATCTTTGTTTCCTTATAGATAATGCGTTAAAAAAAATAGTTCTTGAATCTTAATTTGCAGCTTAAATGGTGAATAGGAGTGTTGGGAACAATTAAGTCGGTAGTTGATTTTTGCAAGCATCAAGTTTTGTTTATTACCAACAGTTAGTTGGTGAGGCAAGCCACAAACTGTAAGTTATTTAATAGTATCGGTAATAAAATTTAATGAAATATCTGTGAACTTAAGAATTTGTTAAACGTGTAACTTTAAATACTAAAGTAATCCTACGTTTCATAATAATTGCAGGACAAAAACATAGGTCGACTGTGAAATTATTGTTTTTCTTCTTTATGAAATCAATGATTGTTTAAACTGATGCGCTTCATAAAATGTAACTCAAATTCTAAACGAATTATATTATTTATGTTAAAACGTATTCAACGTATGTGCAACGTATACAATTAATTACTTTAAGTTACCTGAAAATTATGAGATCGATAGTTGTATATTAACTTTTAATATTTTACGTTAGTTTTTCTAGATTTCCGAAAAAGTTTAGAAATAAATAGAATCTTATTTACGAAGGTAAGGAACTGACATTCATGAGCAATTACGAACTTTAGGAATGTTTTACTTCTTTAAATGTCCAAAAATATGTATTGTATGTTAAATAAAACTGAAGTAGGTATTAAAGTCGAGAGTACAATAAATTGTAAAAGAGTTTATTAAATTATCGACATTTTGCTAATTGTTGGCAGAGGCTGACTAATGCCATTTGGATTTTGTCAACTTCTTTTCTACAGTTGCTTATTTGTACATTTTAACAGTAGTGTTATAGGCAAATATTTTACATTTAAAAATGTTTAATTTTATTTATATAAAAATATGGATATTATCATATACTAAGTGAAAACTAAACAAATTTCATAGGTCAAATACAGGGCTATAGAATACAAGGGCTGGTCCACTTCTTTTATGTGGACGCTCGCCGAATGTCCCAACCTTCCTCTCGCCCCCCTCCGATATGACTTCACTCTGGTACCATGACACCCCGCGTAAGCACGGTTTTCCATAGCTCTCACGTGTTATTTGATATAACGTTGCAGACGATAATTCTTTAAAAAATTATGCATTACACAGAATCACCTAAATTATATGTTTACCAAGTTTGGTTAATATTGAGCAATTATTTTTTTCAGTACAAGTGATTAAAGGAAGTATTTAATTCCGCGAGATTTTCGCCTTTTGGCGCATATTCAAAGAATTATTTTGCTCAGTACACGTTTTTAAAGAAGGTATATAATTCCGCGACATTTTCGCCTTTTGACGCATATTCAATGCTAATTTTCTCGAAGAGGCATTCCATGAATTTCTTTAAAAAATTATACAATACACACAATCACCTAAATTATATGTTTAACAAGTTTAGTGAATATTGAGCAATTATTTTGCTCAGTACACGTTTTTAAAAAGGTATATAATTCCGCGATATTTTCGTCTTTTGACGCATATTCAATGCTAATTTTTGGAAGAGGCGTTCCATGAATTTCTTTAAAAAATTATAAAATACACACAATCACCTAAATTATATATTTACCAAGGCATTTATTTATTTAATGTTACGTTGCAGACGAGATTACTTTATGAAATGTTACCAAGATTATAAAGTAATATTGTCTGCAGCGTTACTTGAATATTCCAAGAAACACCTTTACTAACAAAATACATTAAATCAAATATTTTAAGAATGATGAGACATAAATAAATATATAATATATAAATAATAATAAGTTTTAAACTTAGAGCACCGGTAATTATTGATAACTCAAAATTTAAAAATAACAAATTTAAAGTAATCAGTTTCAAATTAAAATAAACAGTAAAAAATATTATTTATTTAATGTAAGAGTTGCAAGCGAGATTACTTTATGTTAAAAAGTTACCAAGGTCAACAAGTCATTTCTTCTGCAACTTTAAGTTAAAATGTTTAAAAAAAATCTTTACTAGCAAAATGCGCTTAAAATTGTCAGAATAATTAGATATAAATAAATATATAATATACAAATAATTATAATCAAATTTAAACCTAGAGTAATAAAATTATTGATGACAAAAATAAAAAAAATAAAACATAATTTTAAGTTAAACTTCTAGACTAAATTAAACTGCACAGTGTCAATTTAAATTTAAATAGTTCAATTGTTTAAATTCAACTATTAAATTAACTATTCCCTAAGGCCTAGGGAAGGAAAATTTCTATAAAGTGTAGTTTTATTTTTAAAAAAATATATTTTATGTCAGCAGTTATTATTATGTCATGTGCATATCTGCATATAAGCTACTCATTATGTGTAAGAATTTATAACTTTTATGTGTTTTATTTTATGAGTATTACACATGTTTTATTAAACTACAGTATGGCATTCAAGTTTTGGCGGTTTATTGTAATAAATACAATTATTTTAAATAATGTGGCACATTTTGTTCAATTTCGTAATTAATTTTCAGAAATGTTTCAGAGAATCAAATTAAAAATATGCTAACATTAGTACACTACATCGGTTTATTACCTACGAATTAGTTAGTTTTATTGTAACCCTGTCTTCTTCTTACATCTTTGGACTAATTGTTTACAGTCTACTTATTAGTAAATAATGAGCTGGACTTGTGAGAACAATAAAGATGAAATAAAACAATAACACAAAATCTCACAACAAATACGTTTAATAAATCAAACGCGTTTCAACGACAAAGTCGCCATCCTCAGTGATAAAGCCACAAAAGCCAAACTACAACTAAACTACTTATTGCTTTGTGTAGTGTCAATACTAAAACTAAAGAAGAGCACATCATAAAAATGTTACAGCTTTGATAAGAAATTGAAATTATTGCAGCAGAGAATACTTATGAGAAGCGTTGGGAATGGAGCAGGAGTTACCACCGTGACGTCATCACAGTGGCAGTGACAGGAACGCTTTCCGTGGCGGACTGGTCTAGCCCTTGTATTCCATAGCCCTATATTTTATAGCCCTGGGTCAAATATGTATAATTTATTCACTGACTTTCCATAGTTATTTAAAAACTAATGATTAACAAACGAACAAATTAATAATAATCATTAAAGGATTAGCTATCTTGAAAATCAGCTTATATAGTAATAGCCTAAAACTGTGTTAACCATATCAGTGCTTGCTGGTTACCATTCCAACTTTATTCATACTAGTTTAATGAGTGTGCATGTATAGTTTCCAAACACAATAATTACTATGGTACATTTAATTGTTTCAACTACTGACAAACTATAAGGCAAGATTAGGTTGGCCTTAATAACTTCTTAAACTTCTAGTTAAGATGACCTTAATTAGACTAAAACGTTGATCTTTTGTTTCAACAAACAGATAGCAGATGGAACACTAATTAGGGTTAAATCGATATCTTTAAACTAAGCAATGTGGAAAAGAACAATTAAGTAACTAATTGTGGGGATATAAGTAAACCATGATAAACTATAAACTAAAGTAGGACATAAACCGATACTACAACTTTAATTAACTTACACATAGGAGTTGCCTAAAATGTTATTTATCTGAATTATAAGTAGAATGATAAAATTACAATTAAATTATTATTGATATTATTGTTGCAAACAGTTAAAATCTACTAATTAAATCAAAATAAAACAGAAAATCTTAAACTTTTCTGGAGAAAGTACATCCTTGATCCTTAGTAACTCTAATAATCTCTTTTACATTCATATTGATTTAGCTATTATAAAAAATGACATTAAATCTTTATAATAGATATAGTTATTATAATTATCCGTATTTAATTTTTTCAAATTAGACTAACGCATACGAGGAGCGACTTATTGCCAAGTAAACCATACTCTATTCGAACCGTCGCAATTGTGTTTATCCACTTCACAATTTGGACGAGCGAGTTAAACCACTGCTCTCGTCTAGAATAACAAAATAATCAAGAGTCATTATGATCTACAATGTTTTTACTTTTTATCTAATACTCTACAAATAAAGATAACTTTGATATATAGCTCTTACGCTGTTTCTCATTTAGAGCTTATTGAATTTTCATTTTACAAATTGATAACTAAATTCACATAAACCTTTAAAAAATAATGTATTGCATCACTTTATCAACAGTTATTTGGTACTTTGTTTTTGTACATTTTAACAGAGTATATTTTTCTCTTATAAACGCGATTTAAAACCTAAACGCTAAATAAATCTGAAATGACTTTTAATGTACAAGTAAAAAAAGACAAAATTACAACCCAATTCGTTAAATTAGTCAAATATGAACGTAACAAAAGTGTTTATACAAGTGTGTACAAAATTTAGCAATGCGAAACATAAAATATGTGTTTTGTTTACATAAATTTTCTATGTAGGATACAAATACAATCCAAAAGTACTTATGCATTTTTAATTTGCAATTCAGTTTTGTAACCATGATAAGTAAAAGCCGGGAATTACTGTCTCTTTGATGTTTTTCTCATGTAATCACTTCCCCAGTAAAACGTTTGAGAAATAAACAACAAATTACACACAACGTACAATTTATTTTTGGTTTACTAAAAACGGAAGGAAGTAAGCATTAAGTCAATTGCATTGTTAGAAGCGAAGGCTGGAGATCATTTCGTATAGAAAAGTCACAAGCATGATCATTTTCTTGTTGCAAAGAAGATTCTTTTGTTTATCAAGTATACATTTATTAAAGTCGATGGAGTTTATGAACTTAAATTTAACAACATGTGACTCGATGCACAATATTACTTTTCATTTAGCTAAAAACAATTTACTTATATAAATAATTGTGTATATTGTTTGAAAAGTGCACTTATTAAAGAGATGTGGTTTCCATTTTAGTAAAACTTTTCAGTGCTTAGTTTTTATTATCTATATATTTTAAAAAATTCCTGATTTTAGTTCACTCACTTCCTGAAGTTAATACTTAACCGATTTTGATGATTCTTTTTTTATTTAAAATATAATTTCCAGTTCTAAGTCACTGTGAAGCTAAATATTTGACTTACACTTTTATTTTAGTTTTATTCCGAGTTTTAAAAATGCATCAGTAGCCTATGCTACAACTAGGCTAAATAGGAAATACTGTAATTTGATTTTAAACATCTGATAAACTAATTGAGTTTCAAATAAATAAGTTGTTTACTTTAAACTTACTCAAATGTCAGCAGATGATTTGATTTAGGTTATGTTATTATTGGTGTGTTTTAGGTCTGATTTGTAATGTGTATTGTTGATTCAGTAATCAGCTGTAGTCTCTAATATTTTCATTGACAGTTTATTTCAAATTTTAAATCAATTTTTAGGTTAGGTTTTTATTAAAGTGTAGACCTGAGTCTTGCTGACTATACAACGGGTTCCAAAGGCACACAACGGGTACCAACAGGGAGTTGGGGGGTGGGGGTTGGCGTGCGGAGCACGCAGGGGTCTCCCCTAGTTTGTCTTTTAATATTGTTCATAATTACATACTATCTATTTTAAATGAGTAAACAATTACGACGCTATATAAAACAACTATACAGGGTGAGTTTTATATCCAGGCACACCTTGATATAATTTAAACGGCCTGAGATATCAATGTGATATTGCCTCTATCAAAATCTACAGCCATTCAAAAATACGAGTGAAGTACTTCCCAAAGTTATTAAAAAAATAAGTTTTCAACTTCTTATCTTATGCAAATATCATGGAAAGGATGAAAAGGTTCATTTAACAGAGTAAAATACTATTTACAATAGTAAAATAATTTATTTCCTTGTTCTGTTGTTTGTTACATTAAGTCAACATGCTTTAGAATTTCCCATGTTCTTATTTTACCAGTTTCAACAATCTACTTAGGACTTTCTCTTGTGCCCTACTCACTTGCATTTTATCAGTTCATAGCTTAGGCTGCCATCAACAATTTCAGTTCAAGTTTACTCTTCTGGCGAATAGTGTTAGTTATTTTATTTCTATTATGGAAGGTTCTGAGTTTGGAAGAATTACTGTGTTAATGGTGAGAGGTTATGGGGACCGTAAGAGATCATACAGTACCTTCAATTGATGAAGAGAAATCATTAGATGTTATGCAGTCTTTTGTTGAAAACCCCTACTTATCTACGAGAAGCGCTGCTTTGGAGCACGACATCAGCCAATGGTGAAGTTTTTTAATAACTTTGGGAAGTACTTCTCCCGTATTTTGGAATGGCTGTAGGTTTTGATGGGGGCAACAGAGACCTCTAGTTTACCCTATTTGATTTCTTCTTTATGCCCTTTAAAATGAGGGGTCACATGATGGGGGTTTGCATTTGAAAATATTAAGTTGCCCTCCTTTACCATCCTTTAGAACAGGAGGGCAAAATGTTTAACCACCTAAAAAAGTAAAATAAATGTTATAATAGGACCATGTCAAGGTCTCACACTAATATCTCTGACCGTTTAAATTATATACAGGTGTGCCTGGACATAAAACTCACCCTGTATAATTGTTGTGAAACACTCACTATAATTTTCAGAAATAATACATTGGTGGCTTAAGTAGGTAAACAACTCGAACAGAATACGAATCGAAACATGACGTCGATTTTTAGGTTACGCAAGATGGTGCTATATTCTAGATTGAAAACACGAAATTTGCAAGTGTGTGTGAAAAACTGAGCAAACAAATCCGTACTTCCTTTGGTTGCTGAACGCTTGGTAGTTTAATCATAAACGATGTCAAATCAAAATAAGATATGCAAAGGAATACAATCGAATAGCTACTAGTGAAAATCAAATAAAAGGTGAATAATAGAAATAACTATTTACTTATTTTCTCACAACAAGTAAACACTTAAACCAAATACAATTTCTGTTTAGCTGACTTCCAACGAAAGAAACTATTCAGTGATTGTCACTCTTTGATAAGAGCTGGTTGAACAATTTAGAGAAGGAAAGTCATGACGTATTGTATCACTTTTTTTAACTCAGCCATAATTAACTATTAGCACCAATCTCTATTAGTTGGTATTTTTCGGAGCTAAAAACATAATTATTTGTAATTACGTTATAAAAAATGTTAACAAAATGTTTGTTAATAACAAATGTCTGTTGCTTAAGAACAATTTATGCTAACTTTATACAGTAGACTACTATACTAGCTGGCCCGATCCGCTTTGCACGGATAGACAAATCAAAGTTATATGTACATTAACAAAAAAATATATTATATCAATAAATATAAATTACACTATGTATTTCTTATGGGGATTTTTAGTAACTTTGATCCCCTTCCCCAAACCTCTCCTAAAATTTCGAATTTGTTTAAACCCTTTCTTAGCGAGCACCTAGGGCCCTAAAGGAAGCTACATCTAAATTTCATTCCAATCCGTTCGGTGGTTTTTTTTAGTAACTTTGACCCCCAAACCCCACTAAAATTTCAATTTTTTTTTTTTTTTGAAAACCTTTCTTAGAGAGCACCTATGGCAATAGAGAAAGCTACATAAAACATTTCATTCCAATCCGTTCAGTGGTTTTAGAAAAATCTTGATTTAGTAACTTTGACCACTCAAACCTCCCCTAAAATTTCGAATTTTTTTAAACCCTTTCTTAGCGAGCACCTACAGCCCTAGAGGAAGCTACATACCTAATTTCATTCAAATCCGCTAAGTAGTTTTAGAAAAATCATGATTTAGTAACTTTAACAACCAAACCCCACCTACGATTTCGAATTTTTTGAAAACCTTTCTTAGTGCGCACCTATGGCCCTAGATAAAGCTACATACCAAATTTCGTTCCGATCCGTTCAGTAGTTTTTGAGAATTCGTGATCAGTGAGTCAGTGGATTTGGCTTTTATATACATAGATTGTTTTTCTTCCACACGGAAGTACGTACTTAGTAGATTTTAAATGTGATTAAAGAGGTTCATTCAGTGGCGTAAATAACACCCCCGCACCACCCGCACTGCGTGGGGTGCGGCAGGTCAGGGGGAGCCACGACCAGGACACATACAAAATAGATAAAGTATTAAAAAAATAAAATGTGATAAACACATTATCATCAAAATAAATTTTACAATTAACAATATTTCATTAAAATATCCTAATAAAAATGTTATACATAAATATTATAACCACGAATCAAAAGTCTGAAACCGTAATCATTATGGTTTCACAATCTGTTTAATAGCAGTTAACAATAATGCCTGCTGAATTTTAGTAGGTAATTAATAAGCGATCTATTTGCTAACCCATCAAACAAATGTATTTCATTGATGTAAATTTATAACCACCAGGTGTTAGGCTAGGCGCATATTGGGACGAGTTTAAAGCTTGCCACGCGACGTGGCCCAGAACGAATTCTTGTAACATACGTAAATTAGCGCATATTGGTAACGCGACGATACGCAGCGCGACTCGCGTGACACGATAGACACGTGACTCAGTTTCTCGCGCCACGCGTCACATGTCTCACGAGCTCAGAACTCTACTGTTGCTAAAAGGTTTTGGTGTCCAGTTGTGCATTTTCCAATATCACATTTTTCAGATGATGCTAAAAGAGGCCTAATCAGTTTAAAAAATGTGGAAAATAAATTTGAAATAGTTTGAATAATAAACTGAATTTTCAATGAACATAAAAAACAGAATTGTTTAATAAAATAATTTTTAATATAAATATATATGTCCACTGAATTGTTTAATGAATATTTTTTTGTTAATGAATTAAAACTTTGTTTTATATAAAATCATGTTTAATAAAATATTTGGCGTTTGACATTAAACCCGTAATTTTTTTTTAAATGTGCCTTCATAAAGTCATAAGCTAACAAGTGAAAATGTTTAACGTGTGTAAATATAAATAACATAACATGTATTACCCCATGCACTCCTGTGAGTTTCGGTTCATTTGGAAGTAGTAAAAACAGCAAGAAATTCTGAACATTTTAAATTTAAACATTCTAAAATAAACGGTACCAGGAACCGGCACATACTTTCTCACAAACATATTTAAATTATTAAACAGATTCACTGAGACTTGTAGGGTGGGGTAGGAGAGGTGATTTTTATTAAAGTTGGAGATTAACTAATAAATATTATTATTATTATTATTATTATCTAGAGAGAAAACTATTCCATCGATTTCGAACAAATTTGCACCAAACACGTCAATTAGGTCTTTATAGATGCACGAAAAATTGTTTTGAAAAACAACCCCCTTTATGGCCATAAAACCCCCAAAAATCAGTTATTATTATTATTATTAGCTAAACGAGAATTTTTAGAAAGATGCTGTTTTTTGCATATGGTAGGGCACATTAAAGGTTACAAATAAGCAAAATTTTATCAAAATCGTTAGAGCCGTTTTTTTATAAAAAAATAATAACTGATTTTTTGGAGGTTTTTTGGCCAAAAAGGTGGTTGTTTTTCAAAAATGTTCAAAACCATTTTTCGTGCATCTCAACAGGCCTACTTGAAATGTCTGGTGCAAATTTGTTTGAAATCGATCGAATAGTTTTCGCCATTTTGCCAAAAAAACCCCAAAAATAAGTTATTATTATTATTTTTAGCTTAACGAGAATTTTTAGACAGATGCGGTTTTTTGCATATGGTAGGGTACATTAAAGGCTACAAATAAGCTAAATTTTATCAAAATCGTTAGAGCCGTTTTTTTTATAAAAAAATAATAACTGATTTTTTTAGGTTTTTTGGCCAAAAAGGGTTTTTTTTCAAAAAATTTCAAAACCCTTTTTCGTGCATCTATACAGGCCTAATTGACATGTCTGGTGCAAATTTGGTTGAAATCGATCGAATAAATTTCTCTCTAGCTTTGTATACATACAGACATACAGACATACATACAGACATACATACAGACATACATATAGACATACAGACAGACATTTTGTAAAAACCACTTTTTTGGACTCAGGGGGTCCCAAAACGGATATTTCCACAAAAATCTCAACATCGATTTTTTTTGCGATCACTATACTTTCTCTATACTATAGTATAGTGAGAAAGTAAAATAAAATAAAGTAAACATTCTAATACACTGTGTTGAAGTAAAATAAACGTGTCTACTGGTCAAGAGCTGGGAGCTGCTGCGTTGTAATATGCGTTCCCCAACGCGAATCGTGTGGCACGATCGTGTCAGGCAACTAGCGTCGTGTCATCTCACACGCGTCCCAATATGCGCCTAGCCTTAATGATGTGTGCGTAGTGTGTACCAACGTGATAGACACAGACAAAGTATAATCACCCCCTTCAAAGTATAAGCCCGCCCTCGTGCTATCGACATTACACCGGCAAGTATTTCCACATGAAGGAAAAGAAGAGTTTTCAAATAAATGTAATTATAACAACTTACAAGATTTTTTGTAAATAATAAACCTTTATGCTTGATGTTTAAAGTTGCAGTCTTTCTTTCCCTTGTAAAGGTAATAAATTAGTTTCAATTTAACCCTTTGAGGGCCAAGAAGTGATACAATTTGAAAAACTATATATTTATTTATTTTTGTGATTAACTAAGGTTGTTTGGTAAAAAACATGTTTTATTTTTTTTACTGTTTTTTTTTTAGTATATATTATTAAAATTATGCAAAACAACTCCAGCCGGAGACCAGATATCTAGTCATATCCCTTCAGCTTGGAAGCGAGCCAACCACCGTTTGCTTTACTTCCGACCTCCTAGCCTCAAACCACAGATATGATTAGATATCTGGCCTCCCTAGCCTATATTCGAACCCAGTATCTTCTGATCAGGAAGACGCAACGTTATCCACTATTCTAAGGCTTGATTAAAGAAAACTGACAAATTAACAAAACTTCAGATACTTTACTATCGGTATAAATATTACGTGTAAAGTAAAATATAGTTTATCAGCACCATCTAGGAGTGGTTATAGGAAGTTTGCTGGTGCTCTTAAGTTTGAATCTGTATAATTTGTATTCGTGAGAGGTTTATAATAATAACTTAGATCAGTTTTTAATAAGTTAAGTAATTAATTTAAAACAAATGCTATCCTTTTAATAAAAAATACTAACAAATGAAAGACTAGAACATGTTTTAAAAAATTGAGGAAATCACACCATATAAATTGCCAATTGGATGCAAGCACTAACCAAGCAAGTCCTGCTTTCTGGTGACATTTGTTACAACTCGGTGTAGACCTGATGTTTTACAGAACTGCGATGGTACTCTAAAGTACCTCCAGGCCTCAACTTGTAGGTAAAGCTACTGTTACCTTTTATAAAGACAGTTGAATTGGGTGGTACTTAAAAGTACCATCAGTCCTCAAAGGGTTAAAGCTTGCTTGTTCTTTTGGGTGTAATACTTCATAGCATTGTCACATTTAATTACAATGCTACCAACAGATAGTTGGTTATGTAAAGAATGTACTATACTAAAATTTGTTTACTTTTACTTCAATTTAGAGTAAAAATAATGTCTAATTACTACCAGGTATAATACCGTAATACCGTGGGGTGGGATTGCTTACTAATGGAGAATTGACACCTAAAGCCGACAAGTTGCGAAATAGTTTTTCTTTTTTTTTAGGGTCGCAATTTTTGTACCTGCTGGGGCGCCAATCAATGTATTTACGCCACAGGGTTCATTAATGGATTAATTATAACAATATAACAGTACTTCGTGACACCAAAAATCTCTATTACCTGAGATACTTTATTATAACTCTCAACGGATTTTTTTTTATTCAATTCAAACTGTAATGAATAATCTATACTTATAAAAGCCAAATACCATTGACTCATTGACTCATCAAAGTTTCTCCAAAACCACGAGGCCTACAAACATGAAATTTGGCACTAATACTCTTTATAGGCTCTAGACGCGCACTAAGAAAGGGTTTCCGAAAATTCGAAATTTTAGGGGGGTTTTGGGGGGTCAAAGTTACTAAATCACGATTTATCAAAACCTACCGAACGGATTGGAATACAATTTGGTATGTAGCTTCCTCTAGGACCCTAGGTACTCGCTAAGAAAGGATTTTTAAAAAATAGAAATTTTAGATGGGTTTGGGGGGTCAAAGTTACTAAAAATCCCCATAAGAAATACATAGTGTAATATATTTATTGATATAATATATTTTTTGTTAATATACATTTAACTTTGATTTGTCTATTCGTGCAAAGCCGGGTCGGGCCAGTTAGTAGTATATAAAAACAACTTTTCTTAGTCTTAGAAAGTTAAAAATATTCTAAATAAATACACATAAAAATTAGTATTTATTTCAACTTACATTTATTAGGTTCGAACTATCAGTAAATTTAATCGGTTGGGGTGTTATTTTATAAGAAACTAGGGGAAACCTCTGCTTGCTCCGCACGCGAACACCGTTGGAACCTTCTATACACATAATCATGTTATCTTTTCTTTATAATAAAGGTGCAGGATTAATAACAACCCCAAAGATAAGATGGTAAAAATAATGTTAAATGTTCAAATCAAATTATTTTGTATATTTTATAACAGCAGTTATAATAATGGTTAAAATAACCAGCAAGGCTCAGGTCAACAATTTAATAAAAACCTAATCTAGAAGTTAGAAATACAAATAATTACTTCAAAGTTTGAAATCAGCTGTTAATGGAAATATTGGAGCAAACAGCTGTTTTATCTGTTATTTTATTCAATTGGTTGCTATGGTAATAAGTGTAAATACATGTGTTGATGCATTAGTCTAGGCCTAACCTAAGATTTTTTCCGTCTGAATTTACAAATAATGAAATAAAAAATTTGTTTATCAAAATAAATTCTAGCCTATGTTACTCAGGAATAGTGTAGCTTTTTATCAGTAAAACTATTTTTTTTTTTCAATCGGTTCAGTAGTTCCAGAGATTACCCCTTTATAATAATACACACCTTTTACCTCTTTATAATATTAGTATAGATAAAATAATTCGAGAATAGTATATCTATGTTATAACTATAAATTTTAAAATGCGTAAATCTTGAATCCTAACTATCTGGAAATACTGCATTTTTGTCGGAGAACTTGTCCAATTTCTTAATGGTATACCTTCAATAAATTATAAGGGTGAGATATTTATTGTGCCTTAGAGGGTTCAAACTACGCTTATCTAACATAGACAGGTTATTTATTACGTTCTGTTTTGGAAATAATTTAGAGATTATAAAATATTATCTTCTAGTAAATAATATTACCCTTTTTATTCTTGGGTTTCTCGGTTCACAATTGAACACATTCAAACAAAAATCTGTTACATATTTATTTGTACAAATTTAACTGAAAAATGATGTAGACATGCCATTTTGACAGTTCATTACTCAATTATAATATTACAGTCAGATATCTGAGTAACAATTTTGTATTAAACTGCGATAAACTTGAAAACAGAATATATCATTGTGCAATTGTTAAAAAATTAAAATGTTTTTCCTGTTAACATTATTTTTATTATGTCGACTGTGTTACGAATTGATGGGGTGTGTATTAAAAGATATATAGTAGCTATATTCAGTATTAGAGTTAGTATGTTTAGTGTAAAGATATTACTTTGCGTAAGACAGATGGTGTTAAACAAGGAAGCATAATAAGGAAGGATGAGCTTGGCGGAAGTGTTTTTGTGTTGCACGTAGGAACAGTGTGGTATGTCAACACGGAAGTTAGATGGGTTAACCCTAATAAGTTGTGCTCGGCCGGTCTTTACCAAAAATTGTTTTCAGGGTTTAAAAAAGGTTTAGGATTCTTTGAATTTTTTTTGGGTTAATTAAGTTTTTGTTTGAAAGAAAAGAGAGCGATTTGTTTAAGGCGATTCAGTTTAATTTTTTTATGGATTAGTACAGTGGTTTTTCTTTTTCTTTTCCATTTTTACGTTTTACAGATTACGTTGATTGGTTGATAGATTTTTTAAACTTGATTTCTTGAGATTAAGTATTTGATATTTGTAGTAACTAATTTGTATGCCATTTGGACTGGTTGCATTTTATTATGAGGATATTTTTGAAAAAAAATGCATTTTTGTGAGATAACCACCATAAGACCTAACGATTATTTATTTTGGAACATAATTGAGAGAGAGCATTTTTTTGAGTTAATGGAAAGTCAAACGTTGTTTTCATTTATTAACTTTTGCATTTTTGTTTTTTGCCTATGATATAATTTTGGATTTTATTAGATATAAGTATTGTTGTTTTATTGGAACGTGTTAGTGTTACATGCCTTTTGTTCCATGCTTGAGATAAGATCGACACTGGTTAGATCAAAATAATTCAGAATACCGTACTTATTTCAAGAGTAATTGATTATTCATGGTAAAAATTTTAACAGTTTAAAGGTAGTTTTTTGATTTTAAAAAAAGTTGATTTGATTTGGGAAAGTTTTGGTAGATTTTGGAAAATATCATGTTTTGTTTTGAGGTTTTTGAATTGGCTGTAAAGTTGGGTCTTTCATAAAGTGTATTATTTTTGACTTTGAGCAGCAATACAAATGGTATTGTGACGTGATTGAAATACGGTATATTTGGCACTTCCACAATAAAGTGATTGATATGTGTGATAGAATATGTGTATAAGTATTTATAGATGATATGTGTGTGATATATTTTAAATATGTGATGTGATATTTTAAACGTTATAGTGATATATTTTACTGCGAAGTGTAGGCCTACGAGTTAATTGTTGAAACGATAGGAATTTCTAGACAGCGATTTGTTTCTTCTTTTCTCCTACAAAACAAAAGTCTTCACGGGTCAACATACTCTATTTGGTACCATTAGCTGTATTTTGCACTTTCGGCGGATTGAGTAACTGGAAGTGTGGAATACAGTAGTTATCGCATTGTATGTTTCTGGTTGTTTTCGATGCGTACCGAGCTCAGGAATTTGCGAGCTTGGCATTTATTTGTGTGTTAAGTGTTACAGTATTAAAATACCACAGAGTATAGGCCTTGCGTTATCTTGCTTGCGTCAGAGAATAAACTCCGGTGGTTTCTGCAGATTGCATTGATTTAACTTTAACTGAAATAAAGGCTTTGAACAAAAATAGCCCAAATAAAATTTGGACAGATTTAGGTTTTCGCGCATCTGAGAAAGCAGATTTAGAATGCATACGTTCTAATTTACGTTCTAAATTAGTGGCAACAAAAGGCGTAGGTTGTACGGCTAGTTTGTTTATACAACCAAAAATGGCAGAGCGATTACCTTTCTTTGATCCGGTTAAATTCCGGGGTACTACGGGAGAAGATGTTTTAAGTCACGTGACAAGGTTTGAGCGTACATCGTTAGCTAATGGTTGGGCAGATGACAGAAAATTACTATATTTTCCTATGTATATAGAGGGAGTTGCTTTAACGGTTTACGATAATTTTGAGCGTACGCACAATGTTTTTACATGGGCTGAGTTAAAGGGACTGTTTCTAAATACATTTACACCCACGCAGGAAAAGGAGATGTTAATAATGAAGCTTAATAATCTGATACAATTTCAAGATGAATCTGTCGTACAGTATTGGGCAGACGTAGAACTTTTATGCGCACGGATAGATGCGGAAATGCCAGAACAAGAGTTGTGTGCATATATTTTGAAGGGGCTCAACCCAGCATTGCTACAGCGAATAGCAATGTTGGACAAATCTAAAAGGCAGCTTATTTAATGCGGAATCGATTAAGGTGTCATTCGTCTGACGATACTGCAGATAAGCAGGTGGTTGAGCTGGGAGAAAGGATAGACAGAGTTATGGCTATGTTAGACCATATGCAGGTGTCGGCACATCGTGAGCAGGGAATGTATGAGACACAATACGATGGTAGGATGCAAGATAATAGGGAGAGCCGGGTGCGGTTCCAGTACGACAGGTCGCCATGTAGGGAGAGATCTTACGACAACCATTGGGCGCCCGATCGCAAGGGATTCCGAGGACATTATGACACCGGAGGGCGGTATGACAATACACAGCGAGACCAGAATACGACGCAGCGTTAAACATGTTGGGAGTGTGGCAAATCAGGGCACTTTTCCAGAGAGTGCAGGGGCGAAATTCGAAGACATGCATCGCCGCGTATGGGATACTTTTACAGCTACAATCGGAGGCAGGAGCCAGGAAACTACAAAGGGACAGACGCGCATTCTACACGCAACGGTACAGGTATCCAGCGCAGAAACGCACATGTTGCGTATGCGAGAAAATAGGCACGTTGCCAGGGACTGGAGACGTCGATTTCAGGAAGAGCTACAAGGGCCGAGAATGTTTTGTTGGTTCTTTGTTGATAGTCTGCGTTTTTATATTTTGTATTTCGGTCATAAGTTATGTTGCTAAGTTTTTATGAATTATATGTATTATGTTATATTGTGTATATTATGTGTGTAATGGGTTATAATAGATTGTAAGACAGAGAGCACCAAGGTGTCGGTAATATTCAGAGCTATGTTGTTTGGGGGGGCTTGTTTTTGTATATAAGAGATGGTTTCCTCAATGTGGTATATCAAGGGCTTAGGTATGAAGTTTACTCTGATTTCTGGACTGTAGAAGATTTGGACAGTGAGTGGGCCATCACTAATTGCCATCATTAATGCAATTATTAAAAAATGCCATCATTAATTGTAACTTTTGAGTTTGTTGAAGGGAGTTAGCATGGCTACGGGAATACTTGCGATCCGTGATGTGATGGCGGCAGCTGCCATACCAAATATGAGAAGAGCCACGGAGAGGATACAGCAGCAGCGGCGGCGGCCACGGAACCAAGAGCGGATCTGCTACGACCATTTTTCAGGAACCTCTACCTTGGATGTTGCGGGCGTGGCAGCGGACAGCAGACACTGTGTAGAGGGAGCGGTCGGTGGCTACGGAATCTCGGAATGTGTTTTATGCCTAGACAGCGGATAGCGGGTCGCTATCTGGAGAGTGCGCCGGATTCCTTTTCCACACAACTGTTTCTCTGAATTTGCTGTTTCCCCAGAACTTTGTATTCCCCCAAACATTGGAAATTGTATATGTTGTGTGGTTTATTTTAGATTTTGTAAATTTTGTTGTAAATGTTGTGAATCTGTATGGTGAATGTATTTTAGATGTGTGTGTATTTAGGAAAATAACCCCCGAAGGAAATGTAGGACAAATGTCGAGGGCGACATTTTTCAGAGGAGGCGTATTATTACGAATTGATGGGGTGTTTATTAAAATATTTATAGTAGTTATATTCAGTATTAGAGTTAGTATGTTTAGTGTAAAGATATTACTTTGCGTAAGACAGATGGAGGTAAACAAGGAAGCATAATAAGGATGAGCTTGGTGGAAGTGTTTTTGTGTTGCACTTATTAACAGTGTAGTTTGTCAACACGGAAGTTAGATTGGTTATATAAGCATAACCCTAATCTAGATTCGAGACCAGTCTGTTAAAGTGTGGGGCCGAAGCTAGGCCAGTTAGCTAGGTACGTTAGTCCGAGATTTGGTCAAGTATTGTGAATCTAAGTGTCAGAAGATGGACAGCACGAGACAGGTCATCACTACGAGGTCTACACAAGATTGAAGGACAAACCGGTTCTGCAGTAGAACAAGATTTGAGTGAGTAAACAGAATACTTAAGCCCCCCCCCCCCCATACACGGGCAAGCATGTTCGCTAGCATGCTCGCGACGGTGTTGGCGGCGAGTATGTTGGGACCGTCGGATCCGGTGAGCCCAAGCCCCGACACGGACATGCTCGGCCGTCTGTGCAAAACCCTAACTGTTAGCGAGCATGCTCTGTCGTCTGTGGGCAACGCGGAGCATGCTCGATCGTCTGTTGTCAACGCCGAGCATGCTCGATCGTCTGTCGTCAACGCCGAGCATGTTCGCCAACAGGCTCGCGAACATGCTCCTCCGTGTATGGGAGGCTTTAGTCTATCTATATCGCATTGAGTTTGGAGTCAAAAGTTTAAAGTAAATTCAGTAGCTTTGTTTATCGAGTTCTTGTTTCAGTCTGTCCTACGAATGTAATATCTAGTGAAAGAAATGTATGCAGTAGGCTAATGAAACATATTATATTTTGTGTGTTTGTATTATTGCAACGTGCGAATAAATTAATGTTAAAATAATTATTACCACTGAACCACCGTGGATTATTATTGAACTGTTCCTAATTAAATTAGAGTTTGAACCCGGGTAATAAGGGTAGTAATAATTTAACCCTAATAGCTATTTGATTGGTTCAATAACAAACTGACGCAAAGAAACAGAATGAGTTTTTATTTTTGTACTTATAACTTCTTTAATTTAAACAGATTTTTAACTGACTGATTCGTAAATGCTAATAAGATACGGACAGGCGTATATTTCTTAAATATTTTTTGCTTTTAATGAATAATAAACGAATTCATTTTACTGAGACCTTCCATGTTCTTGTGTAGAATATCTTTAGAATGAACTTTTAACATAATGCAGTACAATCTAAAATATACTTTCTTAAATTATTTATACATCGTTTATTTGTTAAATTTAGTTTTAGCCTAGTCTGAAATAATAGTGACAAACGAATACGATTATTTGTTCTTTGGGTTAAGTATTGATAAATTTATTCCGGAGAATGCTGCAATTACTTAGAAAGCAGTAACTCGTAAATCAAATCAGCGTTAGTCACCTCGAAAACTAAGCTGCAAACACTTCAAATCTTTTGTTCTTTGTTCAGTTCCGCTTTACTCTGCTCCCTAACTAGTATAAAGTAAATACGTTGAAACAAATCTTTATACTTTATAAAGTACGTGACGATTGGATTTGTGTTACAATACTTTCTTTCACTAAAACTAATTAGAATGTAATTTATAATCAAAACATTGTGTGTGTATTTGTAATTCAGATAGCAATTTATGATGTTAATAGCCGAATGTTATTATGTTCAAACTAAGTTCACTAGAACAAAGTTAAGATATAATTATCAAATATACGATTGATAGTGACGACCGAAGGTACTTGGTAGAATTCCGTTATAATTAAAGGACAAACACAATTTTTTTGTAAAACTTGTAGAAATTACAAAAAAAATTGTGTTTGTCCTTTAATAATTAGCAAATAACTTATTTTTACTTAACACTTGAAATATAAAATAACTATAAAGTAGTTTTGAAATGGAAATCATCTTGTGTTTAAAAATCTCTTAAGGGCAATTCCATGTGAAAATTCAATTTGTTATTGTAACCTAGTAGTTCTACGCAGTGCAGAGGAAGGTAGAAACTTCGTTATTCAACACACGTCTGGGGTTAACTAGGTTTCGAAAATACGTGAATACAATTTACAGTCGTTTCCAATTAATTATCGTGACAATGATATTCATAGTTTTGCTCAGTAAACATTTTATAACTTAACATATATCTACACAAACAGATTGAAATATTAACAAACAATGCAGGTGAATATTTTTAGAAATTGAATTAGGACGTGACTTTAACAATTCACATTATTTGAAATGTATTTTTTGACGGAGACTAGCTCTCAATAACAAAAGATATTATAAGCTACATGATGGGAATAAACCCTTCAACGTATTCCCACAAGACGGCTATCTTTTACCACTTAAGCGCGTAGTAAATTTGATTTTCTGAACTAAATCTGAAGTCATTCATGATCTACAAAACTTAAACAATAATTTAAATATGATTCAATTTTTAGTTTATATTAGAGTGCAAATCCAAAACTATAACAAAATTAAAGGATCTAAATTATTTAAATTTACGTAAATTGTATTGTTTTATACATTTTATTTTAGGTGGACATGAAAGTATAAAATTAAATCTATCAAATTGTAATTGTTAAATTTGTACTCAAAACAGTTTATTCAGTATTTGAAGAGACGGTGTGCTGATTGCCTCCCAATAAATAATTCATACTGTATTGGGCAGTACAGCTCTCATGCAATGTATAGTCTTTGGTTTCACGTTGAAATTGGGTTTGGTTAATGATGAGACAAACTGTGACAGTACGTTTGTGTATCTCATTGGTTAAACTATTCCATTCGATTATGTTGAAATTCTGTAATATATAAATAGCCGCTTTAAATTGTGTTCACAGGAATGTGTTTATTATTTAAACTGTATTTTCTCAGTTGTAAGTATTCCAAACTTCATTATTAATTTGTAATTAACAAAAAGTGAAACACATTTGTTTAGTGAATGTAAATTTCATAATATTACACATACTACATCTTACAAAAATAAGATTGGACTATTTCTTAAATTCATTTATAGCTAGTAGTGGTTTTCTTGCATAAAAAGGTATTAACTATTAATATTGGCTAGTTTACTTATCCAAGTCTAAAGTTGTTAACATTAATTGCATATTCAACATTAAAGTAAATATCATCAGTGTAAGAAAATCCGAAAATTTACACTTAAATTTATCACTTCACGCGTTTGATATTAAATGGATACTAGCGTTAATTACTGTGCTGTATTATAATTCCTAGAAATACTTAAATTTACTACACTGATTCGCATTTATTGAAATGTTGTTTTATTCCTGACAGATTACAACTCAATAGTAACACTAACAAATCTATCTATGATGAATTGCATTTCAAATAGTTATTGAATTAGTTTATAATAACGTAAAAAACACTATTTAAAAATAGTTTAACAGCATTTAATGTTAATATTTATCTATATTTTTGTAACTAAAAATTCTGGCCTACAAATTCTGTACCAGCCGCATTACTAAATAATCAAACAAAGAAACTAAGAATTTTTCGCAAACATAGATTGAAGCCATTATAAATTCTAAAACGTATTTTCCAAATGTAGTTAACTTTGTGTGTTGTGTAAAAAAAAGTGTATACATTTCCCATGAACTGCATAGATTTATTGCACAATAACTAACTGCCTTTTTAAACGAAATTTCCCTTGAGACACGCTTCGGCACAAGGGAATTTTTATTCGTATATGAATCGATCATAATTTTATATTTCAATGCACAATGTATGTTAAAAGCTAATTATTTAGCAAATCCGACTTTTACTTTAGCGAAATCTTCCGAAGTAAAAATTGTACTAGATAAACTAAATAGCTAGGGGCAATATGCATTACTAATGTAGTGTGATTGGAAATTAAACTCAACTTCTATCCTCAATTAACGGTTGAAACGACTGATGTTATATTAGTTAACTTCTGGAGGGTGTTATGACAGTTATATTATTTGTTACAACTACTTTTACTTTAAGTTTTTAAAAAAACATGTGCTATAATGTAAATGGGTGGCAAAATTGGTGTACTGAAACTCATCAACTTTTTAGTAAAACTTCCTTACAATTTAAATTGTTTTATTATTTTCAATAAGGCATTCACAATATGAATTTAGTCCAAATCAAAGTAACAATCAACATAGTAACACTGTTATCATATTTCAAGTGCCATTTACATAAAATACTGCCCTATCCAATTCTGTAGTATCTGCGTACTTTTGTATTGCATACATCTGATTTCAATCCATAGCTGTCAAATATGTATTAGTGTCTACATGTAAACAAGCACTGCTTGCAGTATAAGATAGCCTTAATATATGCAGGATTTGGAGGGATTATTTTTGTCGTGCTCTTGCATACATTACCTCAAATACTTTGTAATACATGTAAAATATATTCACGTAAGGGTAAGCAGCCTTTTTGTTAACTCAGTATAAGATAACTTACTGAAACTGTTTTAAATTTCACCCTCTACAAATGTATCACAGGTGATAATGTTAAAGTTATAAATACTTTGCAATCTCTTCAGATGTTCTTAAATCTCAAAAGAATCTTCGTTTAGGTCAAATCTGAGTTCAATTACAATTAACAATAATTATAAGTATTCCACGGTTTCAACAGCATAATATATTATTATTTCCAAAAGTATCCTTCAATATATAATTGGTAAAAACATATTTGACTGCTTCGGGAGATTTCTTACTAAATGTTTTTTTTTTAAGCACAAAAACAGAATGAAAACCAGATGATTTTCTGCAATGAAATATTTATTTGTAAAAATCACAAATTTCATTAATGTTAGTGGTAAATTATCGAAATTTACCATTAATATTCACTGAAAACCAATTAAACACATAAGAAGTAAAAATAACAAACAAGAAGGAAACATTACGTGCAATGTAAACTGGTGGTTTCTTATTTGAACAAAGGGATAGAAATAACCAATTGGTAAAATTTCACCAATTGGTAAAAAATGTAGCCTGATGATGCCTAACGGTGAAACATATGTTGCTCATTAATAAATTATAATTGTGAAATTTTACCAATTGGTTATTTCTATCCCTATTATGGAGTTCACCAAGTACCAACTGTTTTTACTTTAAATTCTATTTGAACAAATATTTTATTTCTGATCAAACACTAGTATCAAAATGTCATGTGCACAATAATTTGCTTAAAGGTTTGTACGTTTATTTTATAAACTAATTATTTATATTTCCATATATCTGTATAAATGCAAGAGTTTAAATTACTTTCCCATACTTTATTTTACCTCTACGAATACTAAAACCCACTAGATTTATTAAAATACGAACAAAATAAATTTATTAAAATAATTTTCAAATATAAATCCCTTGAAATGAGAGGTCAACACTTATGTAAGTCAGTGATAAACATAACTGCGATGGTAAAAATTTTATAAACCGTTGACTCTAAAGAAATCAGAACAAAATTGTTCATTTTCGAAAATAGGATTTTTGTTAATAACATTAAAAACAATACAAGTACTATGCAATAAAAATAAAACAATTAATAACACACCTTTATTGAATGAGTAAACTAACGATTTGTTAAATGAGTATTTCACAGTTTTTAGTATCATATGAAAAACTGTTAAAGGCCTCAAATGTAAGTTTTTGACTGAAAACAGGAAATAATTGCAAAGAATTAGTATTTAAACAATTTTCTGTTTTACGAGGAATTAAAAAAAACCTGGTGCTCGGATAGTTAAGATTTACTTTGAATCATCTTTAAAGAGTATTTCAGAAAAACAAATATTTTGTTTTGTAAATTTCGTTTCAGGAAAGTGGTTCATTTAAATACAAGTTTAACATTTCAACATTGGTCGATGTTAAAGTTTTGTATTCAATAAATGGCCTTTTCTTCAATAAAATATCATTATGTAAAATACCAAAATACTTAATAATTTTAATAATTCAAAATTAAAACTAAATAAATTTACAAAAAATAATTTTAATGGGTAATAATAAAAAAACTCATCTAACAAAAAGTCTAAAAACTACACTTGTTTTAACAAATTTAATATTGTAGTTGCTATAGGCCTAATAAATAGAATCAAATATTTATTATGTAAATAAAGAGATATTTAGTAATTAATAGTGTATTTTCATATACTTTTACTATGCGTTTTTTTCTAAAACCTACACTTTAATTATAAATAAGCACTTTAAGTTAGTTTAACAATATTTACTGTGTATAATATGTAGGAGTTCAGGTGTTTATATTCGTCAAAACAATGTGAAGTTGCACGTCACTCTTTTTTTTAAAACTATTTATAGAGTTGTTTTAAGCTTAACGATCAACAAATCAATGGAGAGTTTTAACAAATATAAACAAAAAAATACGTACAATTTTATTCTTAGCATGTTTTCACTAAGCGACTTTGAAAACATTGTCGTATGACAGTCAATTTATTTTAACATTAAACATTCCATCATTCTTTATTAAGATTGTAAGAAGCCAAAGTACTCAGTGTAGAGGAAAAGCCTTCGTTTAATACAAAATATATTAAAGTTTATTATGTAAACATTCACAAAGGAAATCGCGTTTTGAGAACTCTTCCTAACCCTCCATTCACCGGAGTTTATCTAATGAAGAACAAACACCACTCTTCATTAACACACGCTAAGCTTACATCTCTCGAGTACTTTTGTAGTTGAAAAATTCGCAATATTTTACAACATTCCTTTAGTTTTTTATTTACTTTTGGTTTGTTCTCTTTAACTTCTAAATTTAGGAGTACAGTAATTCAAAATAATTAAAATTATTTTAATTTCACCGGAAAAAGCTGTTTTCTACACCGTAAATTTTCTGTGCACATGCTGATTTTAAAACTAAGAATAATCATAAAAGTTTTATGTAAACTGATTTTAAAAATAACACATTTATATGAGAGGTTAGTTTCAAAGACTAAAATAAGAGTAAACATAGCTGTGTATGCACTTTATGTGTTTTAAAAATTCATGATTTATTTCAGTGACGCATATAATGAGCCTGATATTCCAGAAAATGTTTCAAAACAATCACTAGAAATAACCGAGAATTTCCAGCCAAGAAAATCAAAAGCCAACTCAGCAAAGGATTAAATGTCCAGAATAACACAAATTGTACTATAAATATTAATTTCAAATAGCATGATAATTGTTTTAAATGCATTATAATATTATGTATTGAGTTTAAATTGTTTGTTGAAATAAAAAGATGTTATAATTAAAAATATGTTACTTTTTCGGTGTAGTATAATGAAAAGTATCGTACGTAACTCGACTGGTAAGTTTTTCATGCTTGCATGAACTCTCATGCACGCACGGAAAACCCCTATTCATGTAACGTAATATACTCTTACTTTATGCAAACATGAAGGTTTACTATTTGAGTTATTTTATATTATTACAATAATTATTATAACATGAGCAAACATAACTGACCAATATGACACTAAGCAATAATTATAAGTTGTACAAATATCGTTTTAAATAAATAGCATTAAATACAATACTGAAAACATTTATATTGCAAATAGCGTGTACCGTCTTTTAAATGTATTCATATGAGCAGAATTATTTTACAAACATGTTTAAATCAAGTGGAACGTTTAGAAATGCTATACTTTTTCCTTTTTGATGTTAATACTAATGACCTTTACTATTCATTAGCCTTTTAGCCTACATTAACAAATAATATAAGTTATTAATACTTTTACTTTCGATTTTCAAATATCAATATGTAATTCGTCGAAATCGCAAGAGACTTTGTTTGTTGTTTACGATTAAAACATGATCAAATATTTAAATCCTTATTAATTTTATTTGTATATTTATCTGACATGTTTAAAAAAAAAATTTTAGTACCACACAAGCATTTTATAATTACCCTGTATTGGAAATTGAACGATTTTCGTCATTAGGAGTGAATAAGGAAAATATAAAAACCGGAAAATACCACTTCACTTTCTAAAACCTTTAACTGGACTTAAAATGTGAAACCTAAAGGTGGTTACAATGAGCCACTTTAACTGCCATGTGCATCCAATTAGATACACAGCTGATTTGCTCTGGAGGCCACATGTATCCAATCGGCACACGGTCTCCTTCACTTTTAAACATGTTAAATAGGATCACGTTTCCAAAGAGATGTAATGCTGTTTACAACTCATCTGGCCCCACAGAACAGCAGTATTCATTTGGTCTTTACGTTGGCAGGCCTGGATGTGTGTTTACAACACATGCATAATAGGCCTACGTGAAAAAAATATTTTAAGTTTGTGATACATAGTTATTTAGTGATTTAAAAAAAAAATGTATTCATTGATTTAGTGTTTACTAACTAAATTTAGTGTTTATTGACTGTGTTCATCTAGAGTCAAAAATGCAATATGAAATAGAAGTTATTCACGTGTGTATCCTAACAGATACACACGGTCCGCAATGTATGCAATATATATGTTGCAGACGCTAGAGGCCATGTGTATATAATTTTCATACATCAAAAATTCACAACAAAATAAATTTTGACAACCAAAAAACAAATATTTATATATATTTAAGTCATTGGGACACAAATTAAAGAAAAACGTCTTTGGCCTGGAGGTATATTTTCACTCATAAGGGTTGGCAGTTTAAGTGTTAATAATTCTCAGGGAATTTTTAACTGAGAGATAAAAACAGAACATGATCATGACCCTTCTTACGATACAAAATAAAATAACAAATTCAAATAAAAGGTAACTAAAGTAGTGAAGAAGAAACATTTTTTATTTGTAAGAAAGAAACAATCTGGTTTGATATGAATAACGAATTTTATTAATAAACCATTTCACAAGAGTTATTATGTAGCTGTAGCTAAGGTAATATTTTAATAACTCAATTCGATTATATAAAATTACCCATGAAATATATTTGACCGAAGGAAATTTTTAAGTTATTAGAGATATAAAAGATAGTAAACACCAAGATAAATATTAAGTTTTAAAACATTAATATTTATTTTGCAATACAATACCATACAAATATTCCACAGTTGTAAATAAAAGCATTCTGTACTAAAGTTTTATTTTATACTAATATTCAAATTGTAAATAGAATTATTGCATTCTTAAGAAAGTAAATACAATCAGTTGGTTTCAGTTTACCATGAATCATTTGTATTGAAAAGTTTGTGTTCAACTTTTAATAGGTCTCAATTTTTTTATATATATATATTCAAACACTATAATTGAATTTTATATTTTTTTACAAACTTGATTTTACTTGTGTGCTAAACAATATTTAAATGTGCACAATATTCTTATGATGTGGATTGTATTGCTATGTTGAAGGGATTGCTTGTTAGAATATTTAAATACAGGTAATTTGATGATTTGAAAAACAGCAACGGTTTACAATTAGGCCTACAACTTAAATAGCAATAGAAGCATTAATTAAAAAATATACAAATGAAGTACTTTTTATTAAAGTTTTATTCAAATATTTAATCCTTATTGAATATAAGGTTTTATAAAAACGATGTTATCAGTCGTGAATGAAACTGAATTTTGGGATTGAAATATTGTTTCATAACTTGCTTATCTCTTCCTGTCAGCTGCGGGAAATCCGCCTCCTTCCAGATAACAGGTATTGTTAAACACTACGTCATTCAAACATATTTTTTAACAAGGTACATTTTGGGTGAAATCTGATCAAATATACTCAAAAATATTGTTACACAAAATATTAAAATTAAAGAGTAGGTTAGAATTAAGCTATTTGAGTTTTAAATGTAATGTTTTAAATGACTTTTGTCAGAATATTAAGCCATTTATTAGTATCCATTTGTAATTTTTAACTAAATTATATTATAATTGAAATTTGAATGGTCCAATACATGTAATAATAGAACTGACTAATACAAAAAGACAAAACTTTTTTTTTTTTTAATAAAACATTTTAAATTGTGTATGCAATTTAGGTGTAAGCTGTTCATACATTATGTTAATAATTTCAGAAACTATTTAGTAACGCAAACAAAACATTTAATCTTCATCTCCTCAGACCTATTCAAAAGTGTAACATAGGTCCATTAGTTTTTATAATGTTTATTTTTAGTAAAACAAGAAATTAAAAAAAAAACACCTTTTACGGAAAGTATACGAATTAAATTGTAGTTGTTATGGCACAGGGTGTCTTTTTTAAATGGGACACCATTGATATCTTTTAAACAATAAATCTGGCAGCAGGCTTTATATGGTGAACCTTTCCTTGTTTTTTAGAAATGAAAAAATGTGTAGTTAAAATATTTGTAAATTTCCGCCATTTTCAAATATGGCAGTCAACTTTCGAATTTCTTATGGAACACTCTATATTTTATGATGATTTTGGATTTTTCAAGTTATTTTAAGAATTTTTTTCTTTATGTTTTTAAAGTGATAACTTATATTGGCCCGATGGGCACTTTCGCTTGACTATGTTTCTGAAATCTCACATCACGAACTTTTTACGTAGACACAAGTCAGAGCGTGGAGAGGGAATAGGCGATACATAGCATAATATATAGACAAGTAAGCGCGTGCTTCTGTGTTAAAATTTAGCTAGTAACGTTTCAAACGTAATCCTGAAGGCAATTAGCCCGGAAACCGTGCTCTTTCTTACCGCGACCGGTATAAAAAATTACAATTTATATAAACTTCGCGCCATTATAGACTAGGAATGTTTTAACTGGTTACTCAAAGTGCCTTATAAAAGTATCGTTTCTCGGCCTTTTGGCTAATATCAAGTGTAGTATTTGTTCTAGCTTAATGTGTGCGTATAGTGTGAATCGTCGAGTGTTCTAACGGTCTTCTGCTTTAAATATTTGATATTGTGATGTTGCGGTCATCGGGGAACGTTGTTTTGTGCTACCACCTGCGATTACTCAGAATTACTAGCCCATAGGCTGTTTACTCATCGTAACTTCGAGTACCTTGTACATCGGTGAGAGTTTTAACGGTTTTTATTTGCCCATTTGAATACTTTTAGTATAATTTTAATAAATTAACAGTTAATTTGAATAAGTCCAAAATATAACTTAAAATCGTTGTCTTATTTTTTAATAGGACGGTACTAAAATTTCTATTATAAATATTTCGTCCCCTCTTTTCACGTGATTTACTATATACATAGAAAGTGACTGATATAGATAAGAGTGTTGAATTTAATTTGTTGGATTCATTAATACATAAAGTGGGTAAGTACATTGACAGTTGCAATTTGTATTTATTATTATTTGATGATTATTAAATACATTTTCTATAACTTTTTAAATGTAAAATTTGAAACCTTTGATTGCGCATTTTTAAATCTGATAGAAAGAAAATAATATTATTTTTTTAAAAATTAACACTTGTTAAGATACTTAAAAATTTTAAATAATTAAAAATTTTTTAAATTTTTAAAGTTTCCACAATTTTTTATAAACTTTAGAAAATTTAAAACCATATTAAATATTTTTAGTCAAAGCTAAAGACTTTACCCTATTTTGAATTAAACAAATGGAATATGATCAATTTCCATATTGATTATTTATAATTTGATATAAATTGATTATATACACGCTTAAAATGGAATAAAAATGTGTAATGTATAATGTGAGAAAATATACCATTTTTTTTTCATACAAGTAACCATTTAAGAGTTAAAGCGGTATAAAGTTTTAAAAACACCCTATCTAAGGGGGGTATATTTTCGTATGGAAACATTTTGTAGCAATGAAAACCCTCTGAACACTATTAAAGCATTGTTTAGACAAATAAATACCTTTCTACGTTCGTGAGAGGTCTTTAAAATTCATTAAAAACACACCTCGCAATCAATGAACAGAAACACACGACAAGTAAACACCTCCGGTTCGAAAATGTCTGGAAACGGGTGTTTATCTTATCTTGTCAACAGTGTTATCTTTTAACGTCATCGCAGTATCTTACAACGAATTCGATTGGAAGCTACTTTTATCGTGGTAACTTGTAGCAGTCATTATATTAGGCAAATTTAACAACGGCAGGGAATTCAAAACAAGATTTAAAGAGAATTGTCTTACTAATGCTATTTCTACTACAGAGTCAAAAGAATTATGCAAGGCACTTAATTTACAATAACCACAAAAATACAACACATATTTTAACACTAACTTCCAACATTAACTTATTTGTATGAAAGGCAGATACATGGATGCCATTGAGGAATTCAAAATTTACCAAGCCTCAAAAGGTATAAAAGTTATTTCCTAATCGATAAGCTTAGGAAAAGATAACTTAGCTTTGTCGAACCGGTGGGGTGGACCTGATATGTGTTTCTGTGTTTACTGTTTGTGATGAG
Source organism: Philaenus spumarius (assembly GCA_018207615.1). Taxonomy (NCBI): domain Eukaryota; kingdom Metazoa; phylum Arthropoda; class Insecta; order Hemiptera; family Aphrophoridae; genus Philaenus; species Philaenus spumarius. The sequence goes on along the minus strand of JAGFPH010007502.1, from coordinate 20,225 downwards.
TGTACGCTTTTAGTGAGTTTTGTGTTTTAAAGAAATTTCAGAGAGCTTGATCTGAATATGGAACGTACGTTCTGAAACGTATAACTTATAGTTACAAATAAATCACAAGGCGGAGAAAGTATTCATAAAGTTTGAATTAATTAAATTGTCGTACTATAATGTAAAACGAGGGTAGGTACAATAACTAGATATATACCAGTAATGAAATAAATACAGTAAATTACTAACATTATTAAACCTGGTTATTAGTCTGTCTTGTGACTTCTTGAGTTTTCCTACTTTGGACACGTTTCGAGACCGTAATCTCACTATCAAGTATATAATATATTAATCACTATTCAGGTCGTCATATACACACAAAAACACAAGTAGGACAGCTCAAGAAGTCACATGACGGACTAATAACCAGGTAAAATACTTATAGTAATTTTCTGTATTTATTTCATTATATGAGGTGACTTGGATACCAAAATCATGAAACTAAAAATATACCAGTATCTGTCTGTTTGTTTTATTCAT